>CAUYLG010035209.1:0-78853 GCA_963573385.1 Cacajao melanocephalus
TTTTAGACTGCATTCTAGCCTGGGCAATAGAACAAGAATCCCGTTCTCTCTCCCTCTTTCTCTTCCTCTTTCTCTCTTACATTCTTTTTTTTCTTTCTTTCACTCTCACTTTCTTTCCTCTCTTTTTCTTTCTTTCAAAAAAAAAATTGTCTTTGTTTCCATTCCTTCAAAAAAAAAAAAAAAAGGCAAGAAAGGGATAAAAAGGTACATATAGAGGTAGGCTAATAATAGAAAATAAATTGTAGAATAACAGATTTAAACTCAAATATATCATTAAATATGAATATGTAGACTTATTCCATTTAAAAGACAAATATTGTGAAATTAGACTTAAAAATTATTGCTTATAAGAAACACACTTTAAGTATAAAGATGCAGAAAGATTAAAAGAGAATTGTAAAATATAATTCAACATGTATACTTTAAATAAAAGACCAAGGATGTGGGTATATGGTTATTGCATAAAGTAGATAAGAGATAAAGAGAAATATTTTACAATGATCAAAGAATCAACCCAACAGGACCATAAAACAAATTCTAAATTTCTATGTACCCAATAACATAGCTCAAAATATCTAAAGCAAATATTGACAGAACTGAAAGGAGAAATGTACAAATCCATAGGTAGAGTGAGGGATTTTTAGCACAGCACTGCGTTCAGTAGCTGCAGAATGCACATTCTTTTTAAGTGCACATGAAACATTTGTCAAAATTGATTACATGCTGCTGGGATGTAAAGCAATTTTCAACAAAATTCAAAACATCTTTAAAAGTATGATCTCTAAGCACAGGAGAACAAAGCTGTAAAACAAGAATATTTGGCCAGTTGGTGGCATTTGGAGTAAACGATGGAGAAAGGTGGTGGGCGCAACTGGCTGGAGGGAATCATAGAAGAGTCCCATCAGAGAAAAGAGCAGCTTTTGACAGATATGTATCCAAGGACAGTGCCCTGTAGACTGAAATGCAGAGCTCCTGGAAGTAAGGAACGGAGAAGAGGATGGGTCTGCGGGTCCCAAGGGCAAACCTAATCAGTGTGTAAGTTTGTGCAGAGCCAGTCTCGATGGAGAAATACCGGATATGCCTCCCCATTGCTGAAATTGCTTATCAGATAAATTTTCCTTCCACCATACAGCAAATCTTTTTTCTATGCAGTGTCTAATTGCCTAACGGAAAGCAACACACTATTACATTCCTCCACTCTCCAAGGCGGTCTCTATTGAATGTTTCTGAGGGTCACCAGTATGCAGCCTAATGGGCCACTTGATTTTAGGCTACTGAAAAAGTATTAAATGCATCTTCCAAATGTGGTAACAGTTCATAAGTAGCTTAGGTACCAGGAGAAGCTAGGCTGGAGTGCAATTTGTCCCATCAGGGCAGCTGCATGTTAGGAAGTGAGGACTCCAGAGAATGCCATGGCAGGTTTCAACATGTTTTCATTTTTTAACTGTCAAATTCCAGCTTCTCCTTGATTCGTCAGGCTTAAAAGGAAACACCAGAAATGGAAAGCTATCAGCCTTATATTCAGGCTCGCTCTGCCCTTCATCCCCGACTAGAGAATTTTCCTGAAATTATTTTCACAGACTGCCATGCCCTGTACAAAGTAGAGAGTTAAGAAATATTTACTGAGTTGACTTAAATTAAAGAATGCTGAATACACTTGCTCATTTCATTAATGCGTTAGTGGCATAATACACCCAAACAGGCATCAGTTTAGCCACTGTAGCTTGTATCCTGGTTTGACAGAGTATTGCTTGTTATTTGAGTTCATGAGAAATTTCAAACTAGGTCTTCCAGTGTGATAAGGAAATAAGCCAACTCATACTTGCATAGAGAGATTTCCTTCCATCCCAAAGGCTCCTGAAAGATCACCCCCAAAAAAGAAATCTTGGGAATTTTTCTACTTAAATCAGAAAGGCTTTGGATAGTTAGATCACAATTAATGACTCCACTGGTCTGCCCAGAGGTAATGGGGCTTGTTAATCAGGACACAGAGATCCTGGAAGGTGGCCCTATTACCACATGGCCGCTGGAAATATTGTGAATGGCAATAACCAGGCTGTTTTAGCCTGGATTCATTCTGATGTGATTCCTATGGCAAATTCCAGGAAAAAGGATGTGTCCCCCTGGCGCAGAGCCGCCCTGCTCCTCCCCAGGCTCCAGGTCCGGGATCCCATAGCCAGGGTTCTGGCCTCTGCTACTCCCTTCTTGCACAGGGCTGGTGCCTTCTCAGGTGAGCCCTTTTCTTTACAGTATCACTCCCTGGACCACACCCAAAATGGAGATCTTTCAAATAAGAAACATTTCTGGGGGTAATCAGGTCTCCATATTCTTCACCCCACAACTCACCCCACCAACTTCCCTGCACCATATGTGGCACCCTTCAGCACATATGAAAACACACTTGTTTGCCAACTGGGCAAACTCTGGTTGGTCCACAAGGTTATTTGGTACTAATTATCCATAGAATAAATACATCACCCCGACAACCTACCTTACTTTCATCTCCTACTTGACTTTATACCAGGGAGACTTGGCACCTGAAGAAGGTAACAAAACAGGCAAAGGTTGTTTGCCAATAATCGCAGTGAGAAAGGGACTTTGTCACCTCCATCCATCCAGAGGCTCCATAGTGCTGTGGACATTTCAGAGTTGGACTTGCCAACATTAGGAATTATTTCTCTTCCTCCTTCTGGGCCAGTTCTGGGCTATGCACACAGCTCTTAATCCACATTCCAGACCATCCAAAGCTTTGGCTAGTGTCCTAGGTTTGGTTCTGCTGTGCATAGAGTAGAAAAGAGAAGAGTATGCAGAGGTGCAAAGATCCTGCTCCTGAATGCTAAATAAAGGAAATGCAGCATTTTTTTGCCTAATAAGATCAATGCAGTCATCCAAGTTTCCACTCCATGAAATATTAACCCTCTAGCAGAACAGATAAACAAAAGGAAAAGAAAAGAATATTAACAGTGTTGGGAATAGGAGACGATTAGTAACTATAATGTACAGGGGTAAAAGCTCACTCTATCTGCCTAATAAAATAGAATCATCTGTTTGAAATTCACATGTGGTTATGCTTGATTTATCTTTGGCCAATCCAATTAAAAGCCCAGCTCCAGCGCTTTCCTCCAGAGTGACTTAAGTGGTCAAACCTTAATACATTCAGTTTGTAAGTGGCATAATTAAAACAAGATGCCAGTTAAGGGCCTGGGAGTGGCTTAAAATAAAATCTGACTCCTCGTCAAAAAATGTACACAAGGTATAGTGTGGCAGGAAGCAAGAAGGGAAATTCAGACCTTTGTTCTATTCCTGGCTCTGTCTCTAACTTACTCCAGACTGCGTGCCAGTCACTTAACTCCTTAAGCTCTACTCTGTTGTCTTATCTCTGAAAATAATGAGGAGTGCCTCTCCTGCCTGCCTCTAGCAATAGTGCAAGGCTAAAGGAAACACATCTGGAAATATATAGAAACAAAACGGCCCATTTAACAAACATAGGGTATGAAAGTTTTAACTACAAATGTTGGTTATTCATGGTAATGGGGATGGTGACATTTGTAAAAACGTTGCTGGGATATCACTGCAGGGAGTGCAGAAGAAAGCCAGGCTTGGTGTCTATTAAATGTCAGGATAGCATAAAATACAAATATTTTATAGATAGAACAAATAATTGAAGTGACATAGAAATGGGAACAGTCTAAAGTGCTAGAAAAGGTTGGTTTGGTCCTTATGAGTGTAGCTTTGTAACTGTGGCCATGCTGGTGAACCAAAGGGGAGATCAGGTCTGGGGGCTTTTGAGACTAAAGAGGGAGGGAGAAAATGAGGAAAGGGTAAGATAGGCAACCCTTAGCCAGCTCAGAGGATAAGATCTGGATCCCTTTATGGAGGGCGTGGATGAAGCAACCAAGTGGCTCAGTTTTATATGGGTCAAGCAGTGACATAGCCAAAGATTGAACTATTTATGTCCAGGTTCTGTACCAAACTAATGCTCCTTAACTTTCTAAGATCACAGACCCCCTGGAGAATCTTATGAAAGCCAGAGAACCCTCACCTTGGGAGGCTGGGGCAGGAGAAATGTGGACATGCGCAAGTCCATACAATTCTGCTCCTGGAAGGCTGGGTGTGGAATATTGGTTTGGAAATCCCAGACTAGGCCTTCAGCTCCAAGAATGTAACATCCATTTTTATTTGTCTTTCTAGCATTGCTTAAGCAGAGTTCCTGGGCTGCTCATGGAGTTGACTGAGTTTTGATGACAGAAATGATCTAAAGTGTTACCTACTTTGGCTGACAGCTCTAATTGCATTCACCAAAGTAAGGCTAGCCTTATTGATCCTTCATAAAGAGGGCAAGGATATTTATGTGCTAGAAAGTTAATGGGCTACAAGGCTGCAGGTTGCCCAGCATGCTCTTACCTAGCCCCAGGTTTGGCCCAAATGGAAACCTCACCTTTCCATGAGCATTCCTACTTTAACGGAACCATCTTCTAACTCAGACCTTAATGGAGGTCCACATGGCCCTGCTGGGCTGCTCCACAATCTTGGTCTCAACCAAAGGTCCAAGGGGAGCCAAGTCCCTCAGTCCCTCAGGGGTTCCCTTGTCCTCATAGGCTCATTTCCACCTCCAGGCCTTTGCATGGGCTGTCCCTTCCACCTAAAATGCTGTCTCCCCTTCTCCATGTGAGTAAAAGTGGGAATGAATGGGTACAAACTCAAACATTAAGTGCACTGAGCATGTAATATAATAGCCCAAGGGGTAATTCAATATGAATATCACTAAATCAAAAAAATCGTAAAATCTTAGGGTTGGCCTACTCCTCGGAAGTCATTCACTCCAACTATCTAACCCTAATACTAATATCTATGGCAATAAATAGTGATATAACATTAATACTAATATCACTAGTAATATCATTACTAACATAAGCAATCCATCTCCTTGAGTACTGATCTGGCCTGTCAGTTATTTTTCTTTTGCCAGGACAGCTCTTACACACACACACACACACACACACACACATACACACACACACAGTCACACACACACACACACACACTGCATAGATTTAGCAAAGAAACATAGCATAAGACTAAAGTTGCATGACCTTAAAAAAATAAAGACTTGAAAATAGTCACTATTTCTGTGTATCCCTGGATGACCTTGAGAAAAAAACAGAGAAGAATCTGATGATTTAGAATCATGACTGTACACATACAACCCTCATTTCGTTCTGGGAAGGTAGCCCAAACCTTTCAGTTTTTGTGCTAATATGACCCAAGAAGAAGGGGGCAGGGGTCTTGATGAAAGCTTTGTTTTGTAATCAAAAGAATGAAATAAGATCCACCATTTACAAATGAATTTGCTTGTCACAAAAGTCTCTTCCTATCCTTCAAATCCAGAGACTTGATCAAATACGCAGTCAAATGCTCATCCACCTGCCATTTAAAGAGTCAGATTTTCTCCCCAGAAATTCCTCTCCACCACCACTAGATCTTGTTAACTCAGGTGTTTCCTAAGACAAGGGTTGCCTCCTTTCCTCATCCCAGAAAGCTAGCAAAAGACATCCCTCCATCTCTGCATCCCCTGGGTCCTTCCAGAGATCAAAGAGCATGGAGATGCAAAACTTCCCATCATTCACCCTGAAAGCATCTCCCTACAGGATTGGATTCCACCACCAACCCTTTAGTAAGAGACATGGCCTAAGTTGGCATAGACGTGAGGCATGTGTCACAGCCATGTGGCAAAAGCAGCAGCTCATTTTTCTAGCTCACGTTTTTTACTCTAGACAAGTATCTGGAAATGGCTCAGGCATCACATTATTGTGAAGACTCTCATGCTAAAGGCTAAGTTCTCAATGTCAATTCATGAAAGACAGCAAAAAAATTATTTGCTAGGTGCGAGGTGTGCATGGATGTGTATATACATGTCTAGAGGTTATTTCTGATGATGGAGAGGTATGTTTTTCCATAAAGGAATAATCTGAAACAAGGGAAAAAATGACTAATGTAGCCCATGTGGAGACAGTTTCTCCACTCAATTACATCTTACCTGATGTTTTGCTGTGCTCCCCACAATGTGCTTCACCTGTGCTAAGCATTTCAGGGTGCTGTCCCACAGCACTGTCCCACCTTCTCCTTCTCATACTCTTGTGAGGTATGCTCCCCTTCACATGTTGGAGGCACCAGCAGAGTCAGTGTCTAGTGAGAGCCCGCTGTCTGGTTTATAGACAGTGCTTTCTCACTGTGTCCTCACAAGGTGGAAGGGGTGGGGTGATTCTGTGGGGTTGCTTTTATTAGGGTACTAATCCCATTCATGAAGGCTCCACCCTCATGACCTAATCACTTGCCAAAGACTCCACCTCCTAATACCGTCATTTTGGGGATTAGGTTTCATATGAATTTGTGGAGGGATGGAGAACAGTCTGTAACAGTATTCTAATTCCCAGTTTCCCAGTGAAGAAACGAGATAGACCCAGAGAGGTTATAACCGCGATTGTAGTTTTGGCCATATCATACCCAATTATCTAGTCAGTTCAATTATAGGGGACTAAAAATTGTCATTTCAACTAGCAACATTGGCATTCTACACCAAAAGATTCTCTGAATTCAGGCAGTAATCCAGTAAAACCCTCAACAATGATGCCAAAACATCCAGATGGCTGGGTCGCTGCATTTTGGACAAAATTTACCACATTAATTAGGATAGTCTTGGAATCATAGTCAAAGATGCAGGTTATATCCAGAACCCCCAAGCCAATGACCAATTTGCTCAATTCATTTCCAAAATCAATCAATCTGGTGGGAGTAAACGTTACTGAAATTGAATTTTACCTCCAACTCTGGCTTGTGCCTGGGGAAATTATAGCTCTCTTCCCTTCTCATCCTCCCCGAGCGGCCGCTTCAAAGGCATGAGCCTGGGCAGTTCTAGTTTGAGGGAGAGGGTGAAGTTGGTGAGACATATGTCCTGTGCTTTTCCACGTGTCCTTTTGCATGTGAAAAGAGATACTGCTTCTGTCTTTGCATCCCTATGGCATCCTTATAAAGAGAGTCAAGTAAATAATATGACTTTGGGGGACTGATTTCATTCTCATAATTACCTTTTGGACAAGAAATGTATTTTTTTTTTTAGCTGAGCAACTGGTCCAAAAAATAATTAAAGTTGACATCAAGCACTTGATTAGAAATAGGGCCTAATAAAAGGGCCAAAATCCTTCAGAGAAGCTTCATGGAAGGCTGAATTCACTGGGCTTATGTATGAAGTGGCAGTGATGTGTTAGATTGAGGAGGTTGGCTGAGTGTGGTGGCTCACGTCTGTAATCCTAGCACTTGGGAGGTCTAGGCGGGTGGATCACTTGAGGTCAGGAGTTCAAGACCGGCCTGGCCAATATGGTGAAACCTCATCTCTACTAAAAATACAAAAATTAGCCGGGCATGGTAACACTTCATACCATACCTGTAATCCCAGCTACTTGGGAGGCTAAGGCAGGAGAATCACTTGAAACCAAGAGGCGGAGTTTGCAGTGAACCCTGACTGTGCCACTGCACTCCAGCCTGGGCAACAGAGCGAGACTCTGTCTCAAAAAAAAAAAAAAAGATTGAGGAGAACGACACATAACTGCACTATGGGACACATAACGGGGCTAGAGGACATGCATGTCCTTCTTAGAGTCTGGACCATACGCCATGGTAAATAGTGAGTTTAACAAAGGTGCATTTGTCTGAATAATCTTTGGGAGAGCCCCTTAGATGATGCTCCATTGTAACATTGAAAGGAAATACAGTCATTCTTTTGCCTGATTTCTAAGTTTTGTATAATTTTTCATAATAGCTTTTAATCAAATCCTTATCTCTTATTTATAAGATAAGAAATATTATTATTGTAAGATGAAATCCATAGTTATAATACTGATTATACTAAGTGACAATTAATTATTTTCTAAGCCTAGATTCTAAAGGACTGGGCTTTTGTTCAATCTGCAAAACCACATCCTGGTGGGGCCAGGCTTTCCGGGAATGTGTGCATGCCACAAACATTCAGTGTTAGCCTCCCCAGGGGTAGGGACGTGAGGCCTCTGCTTGGCAGAGCCAAGAGGGGTCTCTCTCATGATCTCTGAACCTTGAGCTGCTTGGGGCTGCCTGGAGCGGAGCCCAACTGATGCTCTGTGGGAGGTCTTCTGATTTCTGTCTCAGAAGACGAGCAAGGCCTCCATGGTCTCCCTCCACCCAGAATCCCAGTCTGGAGCCAGCTCTCGGGGTACGGTTGTGCCCTATAAGGTTGTCCTTGCCGGCTGCAGCTCTCTCAACCCTAAACCTCCCAACCTCCTTCCATGTCACAGAAGGCTTGTGATGACAACACGCAACGCTTCATACTTCTCAGAGTCTTTTTTCTCATTTCCTTTCCCATCATATGCCTCTTTCTTCTTCTTCTCTCTCCCATTTTCCTTATCTCCTTTATCTTCATCTTTCTCTCTCTTTTCCCCCCAAAACTTTTACATTTGATCGTGTCCCTCTCTTGGTTAGGGTAAAACACAAACCCCTCCCCATGGTTTCAGTACCTGCTGTTCCCTCTGCTTGAGACACCATTCCCTCTAATCTTCCCTGGGCTAGTTCCTACTCTCTGCCAGGTTTCTGCTTAAACCCTTTTTTCTTGGAAAGAATCTCCCCTAACACCATCACACCCCACATTAAGTCCTTTCCTTTATTCTTTTTCATATTGCCCTGTTCCTACAGTATAGCAATTATCTCCATTTTAAATTAAATATATATTTGTATGTTTATGTGTTTAGCATCTGCAGAGGCATTTGGGCAGAACTCTACCTGTGTTTTCTGCTCCCTCTGTGGTGTGTACCCACCACTGTGCCCAATTCATAGTAGATGCTCAGTCATGGGTACACCTGGTGCCTCACCCACTCCTTCTTCACTGTCCCCTTCTCTAAGCTTACATCTTACTTCTAGAATATGACAGGACCTCTGGCAGTAAGGAATATTCAACTCAAAGGCAACTGCGAAAGAGATTTTAAACACACGCAGACCCCCAGTGCCTGCCGCCATCCCTGTTTCCCTGTTAGCATTACCAGTTCCTGGTATTTGTTGAATGAATGAATTATTAATATTATTCTACCTAATTTCAAAGCACTGTTTAACCATGAAATACTAGGAAAAAACCATTTAACACAGAGAGGAAGATGATGCATCTACAGAAAAGACTGCTCTGGGCATCGCTAGACCCAGGGTTTGCGGTGGGATGAACAGTCAGTCATTCAGGCATTCGTGGTAACCAGGGAGCACACTCTGGAGCCACAGCAAGCCAACGGCAGGTGGCTTGTAGGAAGAGCATGGCCGGGAGGCAGTCCCAGCTCCTCCACCCCTCCTAGTGACCTTGGGCAGCTCACTTCACCTCCTGTATCACTGCCTTTCCAGCTGGACTCCTCAAAGGACCATTCTGAAGAACAAGCAAAATCTATGTTTAGGGTATGACGAAAGCCGCCATCACTCAGTAGAAGGTGAGAATGAGAGCAGGTTGACCTTTAGACCTATGGATCAAGAAGAAACATGAGATGACCACGGGTGAACCATAAGTCACACCTAAGTAGCTATTGACGAAAAGAGTCAAACTCTGTAAAATATTTGAAGAGATTTATTCTGAGCCAAATATGAGTGACCATGGCCCATGACACAGCCCTCAGGAGGTCCTGAGAACATGTGCCCAACGTGGTCAAGGCACAGCTTGGTTTTATATATTTTAAGAAGACATGAGACATCAATCAAATACATTTAAGAAATACATTGGTTTGATTCAGAAAGCTGGGACATCTCAAAGTGGGGGCTTCCAGGCTACAAGTAAATTTAAACATTTTCTGGTTGACAATTGGTTGAGTTTGTCTAAAGATCTTGATAGAAAGGAATGCTCAGGTTAAAGAAAGGATTGTGGAGACCTAGTTTTACTGTGTAGAGGAATCTCTCAGCAGACTTCAGAGAGACAGGGTTGTAAATTGTTTCTTATTGTACTTAAAAAGGGTGCCTGGCTTTTAGTTGATTATCTCCTGGATCTGGAAAGAAAGGAAGGAAAACTAAGGGGGAAGAGGATTCTCTATGGAATGTGGATTTTTCCCCGCAAGAGACTTTGCAGGGCAATTTCAAGGTGTGGTAAGGAAATATACTTTGGGGTTAAATATTTTTTCCTTGGTCCATAATGTTAAGCCAGTCAGACTGAAAGTAGGTCACAATATATAGGGCCAAATAAAATCCATCTGATGAGAATTTATGGTTTGTCAGGCATGACTCCATAGACCCCTTAGGTGGGAATTTGGGTAAGATAAAAAAATCAGAGCTTAGTCCTCATAGCCAAGGGAAGAGGTAAAAGTTCACTTACACCAAGAGGTTCCTGTGAAGACCCAGCAAGATGGCTCCTTACAGTTATTGTTGTTTTTTGTTGAGACGGGGTCTCTTTTTGTCACCCAGGCTGCAGTGCAGTGGTACAATCATAGCTCACTGCAGCCTCCAATTCCTGTACTCAAGCTATCCTCCCACCTCAGCCTCCTGAGTAGCTACGACTAGAGGCATGAGCCATCACACCTGGCTAACTTTATTATTTTGGTAGAAATGGGGTCTCACTACGTTGCCAGGCTGGTCTCAAACTCCTGGCTTCAAGTAATCCTCTGACCTTGGCCTCCCAAAGCACTGGGATTACAGGCATGAGCCACTGCACCTGGCCTCCTTTGAGTTTTCAACCAAATTGACGGCTTGCTTAGTGTGAGTCCCCGTCAAGCCAGCCCTAGACTCCTATAAATAATACCAAAAGCTTTTCCCTTCTTGGTGTCTGTGGTCTGCCAAGTTTCTCCTCTGCCAATGAGCCCTGTGAATTGGCCACCACTTGCCAATACCTCAGCTATGATGTTCCATTCCATCACCCTTTGCCTCAGAAGCAGCAGTGGGGAGCCAAGTCCCCACGCTGACTCTGAGGGAGCTCATAACCAGTGTGTCTGGATTGGTTAGAATCAGCTCAAATTAAGAGTGTGTGTGTTTGCCTTTGGGTTCAATTTTGTTTGTTTTTTTAAAAAGAATCTGGGAAAGTAACCAAGAATTCTGTAAAAAAACAAAACAAACTTTTCCTAAAGGGGCACCTCAAACCTGGTTCTCACAGCACAGAAAAATGACACAGAAGGTAGCGTTTGTTTCCCCACTGATTTTATCCTCCAATGAGCAAGGTATGAAAATGCCATATTCTCATCCATTTGTATGTTTGTGGGGTTTCTATGGAGAGGAATTTGCCCCGCCTTTCTTTGCTTCTCTGAATGTAATGAAAACAACAGTTGCTTTTCTCTCCTGTCTTTGAGTCACCACCTACCCTGATGCAATGCAGATGTGTTGGTTTTGCAAATAAAAAAAGGGCGTGTGGGTGTCAGAGCATAGACCCAGGGAGAGGTAACCCGAAATTCTGAGCCTGTGGAGGAAGGAGAGGCTGGCAGGACCCTCTGGCTAGAAGCTCTCAGAGCCACAGGACACCTGACCAGGGGATGGCCAGGGCCAGGGCCCTGATGCCAAACCTCAAGCCCAGAAAGCAATGTGGAAGCAAAAAAAAAAAGTTGGAGCAGGATCAGAAACACAGCCTCCAAGGCCTGAAGAGGGAAAGAATAGCAAGTACCCTGCAAGACCAAGGGGGGCCTGATTTTAACTCAGGAGAAAAAGACAGAGCCTGAGGCGGGAGCTCCAAGTCAGGAGGACCTCAAAGCCAGACCAGAAAGAAGTCTGGTGCCTGAGAAATTCCACAGTTCTCTGCCAACATGGTGGGGGACCGGGAGGAGCCTTTATTCAAGTTCAGTCTCTGCCAAGTGACTGTTTACACTGCAGGGCGGAGTGCCACCTTGTGCCCCAGAGGAAAGTAGGGGATGCTCTGAGGCTGGGCCTCTGAAGAGCCTCAACAGTCCCTTCAGAGTCAGCTTAAGTGGGCTAGCCTGTCACTTTAAAGTATGCCAGAAGCATCCAACTGAAGCCTTCACCCACCCCCACTCAGTGCTGTGGCCAGGGGGTTGCAAACCTGAAAGCAGCTTCCCTGCAGCCATGCCGGCACAGTCATCTTCATGTCCCTACTCCCCAATGCCTATTTTTCCTGGAGTTGGCAGGAGTAGGGCAAATAAAAGATCCCATCTTCTTGGATGGGAAGAATTAATATTGTTAAAATGTTCACACTACTCAAAGTGATATATAGATTCAATGGAATACCTATTGAAATTCCAATGGCAGTTTTCACAGACATAAAAAAAAGCCCTAAAATTCATATGGAACCAGAAAAGACTCCAAATAGCCAGATAAATCTTGAGAAAGAACAAAGCAGAACAATTTCTGATTTCAAACTATATTACAAAGTTATAGTAATCAAAACAGTATGATACTAGATTAAAAACAGACACAGACTGATGGAACAGAATAGAGACCTCAGAAGTAGACTCACACATATACAGCCAACTAATATTTGACAAAGGTGCCAAGAATACACACCAGGGAAAAGATAGTCTGTTCAATAAATGTTGTTGGGAAAACTAGATAGCCACAGGCAAAAACATAAAACTGAAACCCTATCTTACACCACTCACAAAAATTAATTCAAAAGAGATTAAAGACTTTAAGACCTGAAGCTATAAAACTCTTAGAAGAAAATATGGAAAAGCCTCCTTGACATTGGTCTTAGCAATGATTTTTTTGGATATTGACTGTAAAGGACAGGCAACAAAAGCAAAAAAATAAAAGTGGAACTACATCAAACTAAAAAGCTTCTGCAAAGAAAAGGAAACAATCAATTAAATGGAAAGGCAACCTACGGATTTGGAGAAAAGTTTGCAGCCCATATATTGGCTATTATCCCAAACTATATAAGAACTCATACAACCTAATAGCAAAAAATTAATAAGTAATCTGATTTAAAAATGGACAAAGGACCTGAATAGATATTTCTCCAAAGATAAACAAATGGCCACAGGTACACAAAAAAGTGCTCAACATCACTAATCATCAAGGAAATGCAAAATTAAAACCACAATGAGATATCAGCTCATACCTATTAGGATGCTATTATAAAAAAGACAAAAGCTAAGTGCGAGTGAGGGTATGGAGAAAAGGGAAGCTTCACAGACTCTCAGGGGGAATGTAAATTGGTACAACTACTCTGGAAAACAGTACGGCGATGCCTCAAAAAATTAAAAGTAGGGATATCATATGATCTAGGAATCCTACTCTTGGGTATATATCCAAAAGAATGGAAATCAGTGTCTTGAAAAGATATTTGCAATTTCACGTGCATTGCAGCACCATTTGCCATAGCCCAGACATGGAAACAACCCAAGTGCTTGTCAACTGCTTAATAGATAAAGATGATATAATGATATATATTCGGGAATACTATTTAGCAAAAGAAAAAAAGAAATCCTGCCACAAAAGAAATCCTTGCAATAACATGATGAACCTTGAGGGCATTGTGCTAAGTAAAATAAGTCAGACAAAGAAAGACAAATACTGTATGGTCTCACTTTTATGTGGGATCTAAAGAAGTCAAACTCATAGAAACAAAGAGTAGAATCAGAATGATGTTTGGCAGGGCTGGGGGAGAGGGTAATGAGGAGATGTTGACTAAATGATACAGACTTTCACTTATAAGATGAGTGAACTCTGGGATTCAATGTACAGCATGATGACTCTAGTTAGCAATAATGTATTGTATACTTAAAATTTGTTAAGAGAATAGATCTTAAATATTCTTAAAACACACACACACACACACAAAGATATATAAGGTGACAGGTTAATTACCTGGCTTATGGTAATCATTTCACAATGTATACATATATCAAAACAATATATTGTACATGGTAAATATATTGAGTTTTATTTGTTTATTATACCTCAAAAAAGGTGAGAAAAAGATGGTTATAAATTCTAGTTAAATGAAGGTAAATGGACTCTTTTTAGCTGTATAAATTTACCTTGCTCTAGTGAATTTTATAGAAGAAATATTGATATTTCAGCATCAAGATTTTACTGAAAAGTCTTTACATATATTTAATATATTTAAATATATTTATATTATATTTTATAATTGTATATTATAAAAATTATAAAAATATATATTACTTAAAATATATATATTATAAAAATATTATGTAATAGAAACAATTATATATTATAAAAAGTCTTTAAATATATTTAAAGACTTTAAAATTTTTTTTAGTGAGAGTTAAGAAACTGGTCTACAGTAATAAAGATTAATATTAATGTTAGTTACCTGTAGCTGCTTCTCCTAGAAGGGTCCATCTCAACCATCCCTGGGTCTTAGGAACACGGTGCACTACCTTCTACAAGCATGGCATTGGAGAAGCCATTTCATGTGACACCAGGTCTATCAATTGTGTGCATGTGAGTGATGTGTGTCTGTGTGTGCATGGATGCACGTGTGCATAAGAGCAATATATAGTCGCTAGTTTTGTCTCTAGGGTTTGAAGTGATTTTCATTTTCTGTTTTACATTTTTTTCTTGACTGTCTTAATTTCTTTGCAACGTGTTATTTTCATAATCATTAAAAAAAAGCTATTTCCATTTTGAAAAGATAATAGATGGTAACTTCTTGGCCAACAAAATTATTCTTTATTTTCATTTCTGAAAGCTGTGAGTATGGAGAGCCAAAACTTAAATGTAATTGGGCAGAGTGACAACAGAAATGCTCAAGATAAGCAGCTATAGTCAGTTTCCTGAACTCGTCCCTGTTCCAGGGTCTGCCCTCAGTTTTTCTGACCAGGGTCAGGTACTCTGTGTCCCCTCTGCCCCCATCCCTACAACTCTTCTGCCCCCATTTCATAAGATATCATGGGCATTTAAAAATGTTTAATAACATGCCTCTCCTTGGGTTTGGGATGTCGCAAAGGAAAAAAAACCACCCTGAAGCCGTCGAGCCCAGCTTCTAAACAAAGGAATGGTGGGGACTATTATTCAGCTCATTCCAATTTTGTGTCCACCACATGTGACAACTATCAAAGGTCTCCAGTCTTCTTTATTCTGTTTCAAATGAACAGATCCTGCTAATAATTTTATCAGGAAAAAATTATCTCTCTGTGCTCAGCTTTAAATTGCCTTTTTTTTTCCTTTGAGGAAAAAAAAACCCAACACTTTTTTTTGCTTTATTTTTTATTTTTTTCCTGTGTATAGCTAGTTGGTTCTTTTGCTATTTTGCATCCTGTCTTTTCTTCTGGCTTGTATCCCCAAGCTCAGTGCTTCTCAAACTTTAATGTGCACAAGAATTATCTATGGATTTTGTTAAAGTGCAGTTTCTGATTCAGTAGGCCTGGGGTGGGGCCCGAAACTCTGTATTTTTGAAGCATACCCAGGTGAGGCCAAAGCTGCTGGCCCAGATACCACACTGAGTAGTGAGGCTATAATAGCTCACCCAGAGGCATAGGGAGGTAAAAGTAGGTACCATATTCTACTCAGATGGCCTATGTCTTTCTTACCCTAGAAGTAAAACAGCCGTAAATGGAGCAGTTAACTAATGCATACTGTTCTTTTAATAATATTAGGTAAATAAAAATGCAAAACGTAAGTGGCAGGGTTACTAACATCTCATCACTCCCAGTTGTCCGATCTCCAGGCGTTCTTGGAATACTCATACATGTGTTTAATTCTCCCAATATCTACCTCGGGGCCTCATGCCTGCTACCTCTAAGCGGTCTAGTGTTTTTGTTTAGAGCTTTCGTTGGAGCCTGCCGTCACTGTCACATTCAAGTGCCACCACTTACATACTGCATGTGCTGCACGACCCTAAGCCTGCTGCTCTGCTGTCTGAGCCTCAGTTTGCACATGAGTCAAAGAAAACTAAAATCTACCCTATACAGTGGCTGTGATATTTCAGGAGATCCTGGCCTCTAGCAGGTCGATCCATGAATGATACTTATTAGTACTAATAATTTGTCTTGTGTTCCTGCCTTGTCTCTGAAGTCTTAAGACATAGTTTCTGACCCCACAACCCTTTCTAGGCCAACCCCAGGGCCTGAAACCCCTTCTGTCTCATGCCCTTGTTGTATGATCTCCACCAGTCTTGACTTTGATGTTAAACATGCGTCTGTGGGACAGCCTCGGATCCAAGCTTGTTATCCCACTTAGAGCAGGTGGGCAGAACACTCACAGACTCGTTTGAATCTCTGTTACTTTTTACCTAATTAGCAATCACAACTGCTTAATGACTTAAAAAGAAAACTATAACTGTTCCTGAGAATCGCATATTGATGTGAATATTCAGTAACTTGGGACACTGTTGTGCCAGGTTCCTTATTTGCTTACAAAGATCATTATTTATTCATGGACAATTTAGTTATTACCATTTTAACTGGATGATCTGAATACCTCGAGGCAAGGGATTTCAGTTAGCTTTCACCTGGCATACCAACTCTGCTCAACAAATTGGTAATTGGTAATGTGCCTCTGGAGTATGGGGCTAAGAAAGATTCTGAGGCTGCTTCCATCTGGGCATGAAGGAGCACCTGATCATTTAGCAACAGCCCTGGTGGGAAGGCCATTCCTTCTTTAAACCACAGGAATTTTTCTGCGGGGGAAGGAAGGGGTAGGGGAGGATTATTCCCTTCTTTCCTTATCTTCCCAATTTAATCATATTATAAAATATTAGTAGAAATTTCTACTTCTTGGGTCAGTTTTGTAAACTTTGCGTCCCTGACTTAGTTGGATTCTAAATTCAGTGGGAAATCCCAGGAGATCTGCAAGGTAGGAGATTTGCAATCCCAGGAGAACAAGAACGAATTTTCACATTCACATTCAGAATCAATGATTACTTATTCTTTGAGCGCCTACTCAATGCCATGCAGCCCCTGTGCTAGGCACCCTCTCGAGTCCTCCTGAGAGCATGGACTCCACCAGCTGTTGTTTCTTTCACATCTACAAAGCACATGTAAAGATAGACAGGGCTTGCTATTCTCCCTAGTTGGAGGTTCTCTGATTTCAAACCTCAAAACAAATATATTTTTTCTGAGTATATTTAATAAATCTGATCTCTTTTAAATTAAAAAATAGTTTCCCAGTGTTTAAAGTTCTCTAATGAGTTTCCAGAATTTTCTGTGGTAGAGAAGAAAATGCTATTGCCTTTCTGAAAGCAATTATTGTTATTCCAACATCTTACCATGACAAGCACGTTCGTTTCTCAAGACTGAAGCAGGAGAAGGGGAACTAACTTCCTACAAGAAAACCCACTTGGGGTAGCTGCTGTCAGATGCACGGGGGTTAAAATTGCCACTGAGGGGAGGAAAGGGCTTTGAGAATAGCTGCACATGCAATCCAACAGGTTCATTGTTTTTGCTACTTTTTTTTTTTCCTTAACATACCTACTCTTTATCTTGCAAAGAACCAATTGGAAGAAGTACTAAAGACCGGATACATCTCTAACCACCTTGGCAGTCTTAACTCAGGGTTTCTTCTTTCCTGTCAACATTGTCGTCTTTTGGGTCTATAGACATCAGCTGTTCCATTCCCTTCTTCCCTAGCTCTCTGGTCCTTATCATTCCCTGAAATCTCCCTGAATACAACCCAGGTCTGTGGGGCTCTTAGGCCAACACTTCTACCTCTGAGTAGCTGGTCCATTGCCTCGTGATCGAGTGGATTAGGAAACCCTCCCTCACAGCTGCCTCCTTTACTTTCTTCATTCCTTAAAATAGCCAGAAACCTTTCCCATCAACACTTTAAATCACTCCCAATATGATGCCCCATGCACCACACTCCTCATCTGGCAGTCCTCTCCTTCCCTCCCTCCCTCCCTCCCTTCCTTCCTTTCCTGAGTCATCTCATTAGCATAGCAAAGATATTTCTCTCACTCAGGACATTGCAAGGATTTTTGAAACTGCACTAGGAACTAGGGATAAAAACTAGATATATCAGCAGGGTGCAGTGGCTCACACCTGTAATCCCAGCACTTTGGGAGGCTGAGGTGGATGGATCGCAAGGTCAGGAGTTCAAGACAAGCCTGACCAACATGGTGAAACCCTGTCTTTACTAAAAATACAAAAATTAGCTGGGCATGGTAGTGGGTGCCTGTAATCCCAGCTACTTGGGAGGCTGAGGCAGGAGAATTGCTTGAACCCGGGAGGCGGAGGTTGCAGTGAGCTGAGATTGCACCACTGCACTCCAGCCTGGGTGACAGAGCAAGATTCCATCTCAAAAAAAAAGAAAAACAAAGCCAACCAGATATATCATTTATTATTCCACAATCATTATAAACAAAATTCCAGCAAAACAACGCTGTTTGGCTTCATTAAAACTGGGGGAATTTGGGACACTTCAATGATGGTGGGTATGGGGAGAAGGAAGCCCTCTAGCCTGCTGGTGGGAGGTAAGTTGATCAAAGCCTCTATTATGGAAGCAACCTGGAAATATGTACTGAGTCTTAACATGTTTATACCCTTCCCCAGTAAGCCATAATTTGGAATTTATGATAGGGAAGCATCCAGAAATATATAGGGAGATTTATCTGCAAATATGTTTGTCATAGTGTTATTTATTGTATAAAAAAATGAAAATGTCAAATTCCAGTGATAATAGAATGTTAAAGTTCCAAGTGTCAGGAAAAAATGCTAGAATGAATAAATTATGGCAAATTCACACAATGAAATAATATGTGTCTATTAAACACATCCCATAGATGACTAATGACAGAGGAACATGTTTCAGCATATTATTAAGTTAAAAAAACCAAGATTTTAAAATCTCTATAATATATACTATAATATTAATATTAATAGTGGCTAATCCTTGGAGATAGCATTGTGGGTGATTATTATTTTTTAATATTTTTCTGCCATTTCTATAATGACTGTACTATTTTTATAATCAGAAAAAAATGTCATTGTAAAGAAAGCCCTCTTTAAACCACTCAGGGCCTAGCTGAATACAACTATGAATTATAATCACAAATTATTCTTTCTCATTCATTAAAGTACATCTGGTGAGACCTTTACTTGGCACCAGTTCCTCTGACATTAATTTAAAAGACCAGTTTATAGCTGAGAACAATAAAGCTTCCAACCTTTCCAAATTTCATGTGAGTTTTCACAAGCTGTCCCTCTCCATAATTTGTTCAGAATTATGAAATTTTTGCCTGCTCTCATCTCTGGCAAGCTCACAGGAATACGTGACAGTCAGTGCTTGGCGGAACATGTCTTCTGCACCTGGGGCCCCTCAACCCACTTAGCTCTGTAAGGCAATTAAAGGGTGGTTATGATAAACCCCTATCTTTATCACCCTCCTCTGGTCCCTGGGGAGGGAGCCCTTAGAGCTGCATCCTGGAATCACTTTCAGGGAGCTCCTGTCTGCCTACTCTAAAAGGCGTGCTCCTATTGATAGCACTATTCCTTTCTTATAGCTCTATTTCAGAGCGGGTGCTCTTCCAAACCAGACTCAGGTTTTCAAGAATAACCTTGTTCTCCTGACCTCGGCCCTCTCGTAGAGGGTAGCCACGTCTCCCTGACATGACTGAGAACTCCCTGCAAAGAACCGTTTTTTAATTCAAGTATGAATTTCCTAAAGCATCCCAGTAGTGTAGACATTCTCTAAGGGAAGCAAGTGGCCCCCAAACCAGATTAGGGTCCCTCCAAAGCAGTGGGATACTAAGAATGGGTGGTGGGCGGTGGGAGTGGTCTACCCAGATAAAGGCAGTAAAAGGGTGCATTGTCTGTAGAGAATATCAAATCAGTGCTAAAAAGGTGCTTTTTCTTACCATGTGTACCAGCAATTCTAAACAACGCCTGTGATAAAATTCTTCTCCTCCAAAAAATTGTTAGAACACTTTCTAGACAATGGCAATGGCTGCTGTTGAGTTTTAATAATGCATATTAAGCCTCTTAGTACATTTTTATTATCCTTAATAAACATTGTATTCTGCACAGGAGTTAATTGGAAGCACTCCCAGTTATAGAGTCAGCCTCGACACATACGTGGGCTCAGCCTCACCCCCTCATTTCCAAAGTCGGGTCTTAATGGTTCCAGATGGTTTGAACTCACTTCCATCGCTGTTCTCGTCTCCAACACCAGTGGCTCTCCATGTTCCTATATTTCAACAGTAGATTCCAAGTAACCACAATAGCACAGTGACTCTAAAGGGGACAAAATCAGATGAGTTATTTCAGTTGTCATTTTATGAAACCACTAGGAGTTGTGTTTGTGTTTGAATTTTAAAATAGAAAAACAGTATACAAACGTCAAGATATCATGTTTCTGTTTGATACGTACAAATTTGAGTTTATACATGAAATATTTTACCAAATTTGAATACTATGTTTAAGTGGAAATATAGTATTCTTTTTATCGTTTTTTTAAAACTAAAGAATAAATCAAGAAAATAGTGATTATTGCTGGTTAGTACATGATTGCTACTGAAAGAAAATGTCGCTAGAGGAGAAGATTTTAAAACGATCTGTTTGGGGTGTCAAATATACAGGTATAGCACTGTCACAAGACATAGAGTCACGTCCTCTCATTACTGTTAGACTAGAAGCCACTACCATTTCCCAAATTCAAAGAATCAAGGAAAAGACAGGTTCTGATTCCTTATACTTTCAAAATTTGGAAATGCTGACCAAATATTCAGTGACGGGTTGTCCTAGGCATGTTAATTTAGTTGGCGTGTTGAGGTTAATACTAGCATGGGGCTTGGAGAAAGATAGACCTGGGTGTTAAACCTATTTACTGGTTTTCTGATTTTGGACAAGTCATGTACCTACCTAAACCTCAATTTTCTCATCTGTAAAATGGGAACTTAATAATAATGCTTAGCACAGTGTTAAAAACAATACAGCACAACTACAAATAATAAGAAGAAGAAAGAGGAAAAGCACACAAAAATTTTTTAAATAACCAATGTATGCGAAATTAGTCTTACATTTTTCTACTTAAAGAAATTTTCTGTTTTCTAATCCTAGACATATGCCATGTATCTAATTACCCCAGTTTATTTTAAAACTGTCATCATATGATCATGCTTTACAGAAAGTAATCATTCTATGAAAAACAATTTATAAATCCTAATACCCCTTGGTTCCTAATACTTCATGGTAAAAAAAGTAGGAGGTATTTCAACAACACTAAAACATCATAGAACCCCAAAGCAAACTCTTACTCCTCCTGAGCATCCCTAGTCCTTTATGGCAAAGGGCCATTAGCATATTGAACTACAGAAGCCAGAGCCCACCTGCCTTACAAAGAGCAGGATGTTTTATCAGCCTCAGAATAGGCTATGCTACAACTTGAGCCTAATTCAAAGATATAAGCTCTCTCCAAAATGGACAGAAGCAGAACTCTTTCTCTGCATTTTAACATCATCTCCAATGTTCTCCCAAGTCGACCTTTCCTTAACTGTAACAATCTACCTTCCCTTAATAACCAGTACTCATCCACTTTTTTTTTTTTTTTTATGATTTCTGTCCCTCTGTGCCATTAATCCATCTATTCTCCCTGGCCCCTCAATACCACAGCCTCATCAAAGTCTAACATCTGTTATTAAAACTCCCATGTCCCACAGATCTGTATATACCTATGGACAAGGTGACTGCACATTGCAGTTTGCTGGGACAGTCCTGACTCCAGTGTGTTGTTTCAGATAGTTATTCACAGTGCCCCCGTTTTTCTCAAAAGCATTTCGGTATGAGTTGTAAGTTACATGTTGCCCTATTTATAGAGGAGAATAAGTCTACGTCCTCAATTTTCATATAGAACTGTAAATATCCCCTAAGTATCCTCTAAGGTTGTTTAAAAAAGAAAAAAGAATTAGAGGCTGGGTATGGTGGCTCACACCTGTAATCCCAGCACTTTGGGAGACTGAGGAGTTTGAGACCAGCCTGGCCAAGGTCAGGAGTTTGAGACCAGCCTGGCCATCATGGTGAAACTCCATCTCTACAAAAATTAGCCAGGCATGATGGCAGATGCCTGTAATCCCAGCTACTCAGGAGGCTGTGGTGGGAGAATTGCTTGAACCTGGGAGGCAGAGGTTGAAGTGAGCCAAGGTTGCACCACGGCACTCCAGTCTGGGTGACAGAGTGAGACTCCATCTCAAAAAAAAAAAAAAAAGAAAAAGAAAAAAAAAAGAATTGGAGACAGTTCTCCATCATAAAAGTTCTAAGCTGAGTAGACAAAAAGATCAAAGGAAGACATTTAAGACTTAGTGGAGGCTGTAACTCCCAAGCATTTGCAGGATACAGATTTCTGATCCTGGCTTTTAGCAGATAACAGCAACCAAGTTGATTTTTGAGGCTTCCTGGAAGTGGTAGGAGGTGGTGAATTACAGCCTGTTTTGTAGTTCAGCCTTTCTGGGATGTCTCCTGATACCATGCAGATGCTCCCGCTTTTGGTTCAAGAGAGATTAGAGTTGAATCCACTCCCCAGGCAAGTGAAAGCCTCAGCCTTTCTAGAACCATTGTCTGGTTTTGACTAGATCTCCAGGGCACAGAGATGCTGCCAGTCCTGGCTATAGGAAGATGTCCTGCCTCTTCCAAGTGTCTCAGGCTGTGCTGCATGCTGGCTCTGCTCCATCTTATCCTGGCACCTCCAGAGCCTGAGTTCTTTCCTGGGGTCCAGGCTGCTCTGTGTAGACCCCTTGGGCCCTTACTGGGATGTCGGGTCTCAAACCTCTTCTCTACATCAGGGTTCCACAGCGTCCTTTGAGAGGCTCTGTGATAAAGTTCCTGAAAAAAAATGCACTTTCAAAACCTGCCTTTTGGAGACTGACAATGCATAATCACTTATAATATGTTCCAGGAAGAACTACAACAAAGAAGCATGTTTGACTGCTTAGCCCAGTGTTCCCTGTATTTTTGACTATAGAATTCCCTCACTTTTTCTGCACACATAATAT
Organism: Cacajao melanocephalus; assembly: GCA_963573385.1. Lineage (NCBI taxonomy): Eukaryota > Metazoa > Chordata > Mammalia > Primates > Pitheciidae > Cacajao > Cacajao melanocephalus. The sequence continues at coordinate 22,874 of CAUYLG010035209.1, forward strand.
CCCTCAATATTATACTTGGGGAAATTCCACTCTGATTTTTCTCTCTTCTGTTAAGTTTGGTTAAATTAGAATCACTCTCTAGCTGCTAAGGTAGTTTCTAGGCTCTGTTGAGATCAGAGGTCTCTTAACCTTTTATTCTAAGCCAGTATTTATTGCAAAAGGCCACTGACCTGATGCTGGACACCATCTTTCCCTGGCATTTATCAGTGTCACAGCAGCTGTCCCCAACAGCCAGATTCCCTATAGCTTCCTTTTTCTGGCACATTTGAGTTGGTGTGGTAGGCTAAGACCTGAGACAGAATAATCACTCCTCCAGAGTGGAGCGAGCACGGGGGGCATGGTGACGAGAGAAGTCAGTTATGAAAGTAGAAAGGGATTTATAGAGTTAAGGCCGCCTAGGGTAGAAGGTGGTGGTGGTGGGAACAATACACGGGACTCATGCAGGGACAAGTAAAGACTTTTGATTGTTTTTTGCTTGTTTGTTTTTGTTACTTATACCCTAGTCATGTAGCTGTGTGGTGCTTTTATTCCAGAAACCAGACTTAAAGCAAAGGACTCCAGTAACCTAAAGGAGTGGAGAGAATGTGTACCTTGAGAATGGAAATGGCCACAGCTGACTAAGCGCAGCAAAGCGAGACTCAGTCACTACAGGCACGACGAGAATCAGGTAAGAGAATAGATCAGACCTTGCGGCCAAGTAGCCTTGATGCTGACCTCTGAATCGTTGAGCTAGTGCTGTAGAGTTTCCTGAATCCTACTAAAATGGGCTAAGGGCTGACCCAGGTCTGAGGCAAGGACAGGCCTAAAGCCACTAGCCTCATCTCTGAGAATTAAAAACTTGCAATGGCATAGAGATTGTGTCGTTAAAGCCTGCACTTCTTTCTAGAAAAGCTAACAAAATCTTATTTCTCCTCTGAGATACAGACTCTTAGTTCATCCCCAATACTAAGAACGGGTCACCCTTCATTCTATAAGGGGATATCAGTTATCTGTTGCCACAGTAATGCTGCATAATAGACAGCCACTGAACCTCAGTGGCATTCTGCAACAAGCATCTATTTTGCTCATGCGTGTGGGGTCAGCTGGGGTCAGCTAGGCAGCTCTGCTGATCTTGGCAGGGCTCGCTGTAGGGCTGGGGCTGGCTGGCTGTCAGCTGGTGAAGGCTGGCCTTGGCTGGGACACCTGGGACAATGAGATCTGTTTTGTTCAGAGCTTCTTGGGGTCTAGGCTCAAAACTGCCACGCTGTCTCTTCTGCAACAGTCTGTTTACTAATGGAAGTCACAGGGTGGAACCCAGATCAAAATGGAACCCAGATCACCAATTAAATAGGTGAAAAAGACCCTACCTATTTAATAAAACAAACTGAAAATTAATGTGGTGAAAAGTGTAGCTAGGGAGAGAGGTGAAGAATCAGGGCTGTTAGTGAATCACATGATCACAGGGGTAACATGCCCAGTACCCCTTTGCTAATTCTGACTCCTATTTTTACCAACTGAATCAGAACGTTCCTTCTGCAGCTAGAGGTAAAGTGAATGAGTGACTACTTGGGCAACTCTCTTTATTTATGTATCCATAAAGATTGCAGAGCTAGGTTTAACCAGGGTGACTGTGAAATAGTTTGGGAGAAACATTCTGCCAGGTGGGTGTTCTCGCTAGTCTTTCAGACCCATCTGCGGGAATCAGAGGGAAAAGGCTGGTGCTTCTCCAGCACATACCCAATAAATGTCATCTACAATCTGAGAAGCACAATTATGTACTTCATTTTAGCATCACGATTCCATGAGGTTGCCGGAGCTCTGAGAGAGCCCTCCATTTCCTCCTCAGGCTGTGACAGCTAAGGCACCTCCCAGGTTCGCTCTGCAGAAAAGCAGTGCCCAGACAGGACCTGCTCTCCTGCCCTTCACCCTTGGCTCCCTCTGCCCTCCCAGCTGCCTCTGGCAGCCTACAGATACTGGTCCCTGAAGCATCCTTGGCCACCCTATTCTAAGGGTGGCATGTGGACATTGGCAAACCCAGCCAAGCCATTTTTCAGGAGGTGATGCCTACTTTTTTCTCTGGCAGTTTGGACAGCAGATTCCAGCAAGGCCACAGCTGGAATTCCACTGGCTGAGAGAACAGCTTTAGGAATTGGACAAATGTGCGATGGAAGACTCTGCTTGTCTTCAGGAGGCATTTATTTTGTTCCTACTTGTTTTTCTGCCAACTCCTTGGGCAATTGCTGTGACTACTTTGGTGCATTTCCAAGAGATGCTAGTAACATTCCAAAGGCGAGAAGCCAAGAAGGAAGTAAAATGCTGTAATGCAGCAGTTGCTGTAATAGAGGACACAGGAAGATGCCATCTAGCATCCTGCTCCAGAGGCAGAAACTGTGACACATCACCACTTACACCCCAGGAAAAGAAAGCCTAAGAATGAGAAAATCTGGGAACTTCTGGGCAGCAAATAAAAATGTCACTGCACTGTCTCAATGGCCTAGAAAGAGGGGCAGAGTGAGGAAGTCAGGCTGAGAGAATCACTGGGGAAGGCTCACAATAGTGACAGCCTGTTCTTGCCACCCACAGATGTTTCTCTCCAAACTGTTTGAGGCATAACAACATACACAGGGCCCCTTGCTAATAAACAGATTGAGCACTAGAACATTGATTTCCTAAACCTCCTCTCTATTCATATGGTGACTTACTAAGGAGGAAAACAAACATGTTCCTTGAAGAAGAATATCTGGACTTTTCCATCACACGTTCATATATGTCTTCATTTAAATCTACTGGGTTTTCAATGCCTGCGATGGATGGCATTCCTTCTCATTTCAGCAGGTCTATTGAGAATCTAATGTAAATTCCCAGTGGGAATTTGAAAATAAAGTCATCTGTCAAAATACGTGGCTTGTGATACATCAATGAAAGCAATACTCATAGCCATAGAGAAGACAAAAAAGCCATAGGTATAGTAATAGTTATAAAGGGAGCCAGTGTTACCCTCAGACAACCCAGTAGAGCTGGAATCCAGATCTCCAGACAAACTGGGAAAGGCTTCTTGTAGAGGAGTGCCATTCCATAGAACTTTCTGTGATCATGGAAAAGTTCAATATCTGTGCTGCCCAGTATGGTAGCCACTAGCCACATGTGGCCATTGAGTACCTGAAATGCAGCCAGGACAGCTGAGGACCTGAATTGTTAACTTTTTGAAATGTTCAATTAATTAAAATTTTAATAGCTGCATGCAGCTAGTGGCTACCACATTGGACTGCACCACTCTTGTGTCTTGCTTTTTCCACTAAATTGCATTTTGTTCTGTTCACCAGCATTTCTGGTGTCAACTTCAGCAGCTTGGAGTGTTTGGCGGTGTTCCCATCCCCTGTGGCAGTGGTCAGGAATGCAAGGTTGATGGAATGGTCCTCACTTTGCAGGCAGCCAGGCTGAGGGGACAAACCTCAACATGAGAAAATTTGGGACCAAGTATGTGGGTGCCTGAAGGTCAAGATATTTGGACTCCTGGTACAGAAGGAAGAGAAAAGCTGAAAGGGAAGACTTTTAGATTTTGGGAGTCTACCCTCTTTGGAATGTGTCCTTTACAGACAGAAAAATGAGCTGGCCTTTTGAGGAAAGAGGAAGGAGGCGTTTATAAATGTGTTATCCTTACAGCCAGATGAGAGGAAAGGGAAATGAAGAGTGACTAGCAATTAGAGATGCTAGGCAAGGCATTTCAGAACCAAAACAGGAGGGGTCAGAAAAGCTGTTCTCTCCCATGACTTTCTCCTCTGAGAGGAGTGACCCGCTAGCTTCAAGATGATTCTTGTACAAATATGCACAGTGTGTTTTTGATTAAGTATCAAAACAAAACAACGGAATTGCGGGAAAAACTTGGCCACTGCTTGAGGTGAATTCTAGGGTTCGTGGGTCTATGTATTCAAGGGGACCAGAAGCACCATGTGAAGACCCTGTTGGATGGGAGGTCTGCAAAGACAATTCCTATCACTCAATAAATACTTGATGAAGGGGGCATATGTAGGAATGGGAGAGTGGGGAAAGAAAGCTGATGCATGACAGTAAAATAAGGACTCTAAGATGCATCACCCACTTGTGATGTCATCCAGAGGACTCAAATCAGTATCCTGTTTGAGGATGCATTTGTGTGACAGCTGGTGGCCTGAGAGGGCATAAACCCTGTGGTGATGACTAGGGAACAGGGCTTGAGGGAGAAACAGGTAAAACCAGTGTCTCTTGGATCCTTTTTCTTTCCCTCAGAACATTACTGATTTCAACATGACCCCAAGAAACACCCCTAAAACATGTCCTGTCCATCTCAACCCAGTCACAAACTTCATTAAGCAGTTTAGTCTCGTGTCTAGACAGACCAATATTTTATTTTTTAACAGCTCCCTGAGTTTAGCATATGGCTGAGCTCTCCTTCCAAGTCAGTGGAGAAAGGAGTTGACAACACTGGCTCTCCATCTGGGAATAGAGATGTGCTGCGCTTCTGCCTTTTCTCACCGTGAGAGTTCAGCCAACTGCAAAGTTAGAGTGACAGTCCACACTAGACCACCCTCACTTCTGATGGCAACTATAAGTGTGAGTGGGTTCAATAATTATTCTGTTTCAATAATTCACTAGAAGGACTCATAAAACTCTGTTATACTCATGATTATGGTTTGTTATAGGGGGAGGAAAGAGATTAAAATTAGCCAAGGGCAGAGGCTCATTGGGTGGAATCCAGGGAAGTACCGTATGTGGAGCTTCCATTGTCCTCTCCCTGTGGAACCAGGGCACATTACTGTTCCAGTATTGGTGCATGACAGTATACACAGTGTATTATCAACCAGGGATGGTTGCTTAAGCCTCGAGTTTGGAGTTTTTACTGGTGCTCCATTACATAGCCATGGTTGACTGATTGCTTGCCCATGTGTTTGAGTTCAGTCTCCAGGTCAATTGGTACCTCATGACCCTAAGCTGCTATCCTAAATCACATGGCTGGTCTTTCTGGCACAGCCAGTTCCTACTTTAAGATATGGCCAGCTTGACCATAAATCATACTATTAGACTACCCACTGTGACCCAAGGCTTCCAGGCAAACAAAGACACTTCTTTCAGGAATATCATATCAAGGCCTGAGGGAGTAACCCCCAGAAGCTAACATCAAAGGCCAGATATCTTTTGGGGCAAGGTTAAATTCTTTACTACATACACATAACAATAAACTCAAGATGGCTTGAAGACTTAACTATGAAAAAAGCGTAAAGATCCAGAATAAAATATGATGAAAGTTTTACAGTTCTGGGTGTAGAAGTTGTCTAAACATATAATTAAGCCTATAAACCATATAGAAGAAGATTAAATTTAAAAATATAAAACTTTTAAACTAAAAAGACACCACAAACAAAACAAAAAGATAATTAAAATTAGAGAATATATTCACATCATATGAAGTCAACAAATGGATATGAAAAGACAAATAATGTGTGAGAAAAAGGAACATAATCTATAAGGAATGGAAAAATTAACAAAATAAATAGACACTGTTGATGAGCATGCAGGTAAGTATAACCTTTTGGGCCATTAAACTTTTGGGTCATTTAGAGTCATTAAAATGTAAAATTAAAAATTAAAATTTTATCTCTAGGAATATGGTTTATAGAAATTGTATACAAGCTCAGAAACATATGTATGTGTGTCTTTACAGCATTGTTTGCAATAGAGACTGGAAACACTCTAAATCCCCAGCCCATATAAAAAATGCTATGCTAGACACAAATCATGAGGGAGAGCTCTACAAACTGATGTGGGAAGAAATCCATAAGCATTCATTGACTACATAAGTTGCAAAAGAATATTTATGGACTGATTTTGGTTTTGTATATAAAAAGTACATAAATATATATAATCTGTTCATGTATAATGATGAATACACACACGTGTGTTACATCTACACTCAGAAAAAACAAAGACTTTTACGGTGCTACTCCAAGATAGAAATGGAAGGATTACCTTTCCTGTTTTATACTCTACGATTTCATCTGAATTTGTTTCAGCAAGTACATGTGCATGTGTGAATTTTGTAATCATGTGTAATCGTGCACACACACATGTGTATGAGCAGTGGTTTTGCAGTGTGCCGCCTTGGCTGCCCTGGAGCTGCTTCTTACAATCCCCTTCTCTTCAGGATTCTGAGGTAGAGTTGCTGAGGAAGAAGTTTGCAGGAGACATGGAGGGCAGAAGTAAATCAATGGCGTTTATTCTCTGAAAGCTTCTGTGGCCAGGTAGAGTGACAAAGACAGACAAAAAGGTGCTGGTGGATTCTACTTCATCCTAATTTCTCCCCTACTCAGCAGTCAGGTCTTTTCAACTCTGGCCTTGCTGACCAACCGTTGCGTTCCCCCTAACGCGGGGCTGCAGTATCACAGCAGCAGTGGCTATAAGCCGCCCTCCACGGCCTCCCCTTTCCCCTTTGCAACCTCATGCTGGCAGCTGGCGCATCTGTCTGCCTCCCCACCTCCCTTGCACACTCCAACTTGTCCTGTCATGCCAGTGCCTCAGGAGGGCTGGAGAAAGAATCTCCTCTGACCTCGCAACTCCCCTTTTTGGACCTTTTATTTCCAAGCTCCTGGCACATTTGTGTAGGCTTAATGTCCATGTAAGTCTCTTCTTTTATCATAGTCATAGCAGTTCTGCTTTCTGATTGGATCTTGACGGATTCCCCATGTCCACATATTATATATATATATAATGCATGACATATACACAAACATATATGTGTGTGTATGTGTGTGTGTATTTATGTCATGTATGATGTGAGGAAAGTTTTCTGATGGGAAATCTGAGTTTCAGTTTTTTCCTTTGAGACTCTCATGCCGTCAGCCCTGGGGCTAGGATGCACCCCTGTCACACTCTGGCCCACTTGGGAGCAAAACTCCCTTTCATCTTCGTTGTCTCAGCATAGCTTAGATAGCCAGAGGCATGAAAAAATGCTAAACCCTAAGGGAAATCAGCAAAGTCCTCACAGTATCAAAACAGGACAATTTCCAGAGCAGGCTGCAATTCTTCCAGGGCTAACTTGATTTGGGGGATTCTTAGATTCCATCACACATCTTAGATTTGGTGGATGTCACCTTTAAACTCCTTCCCTAAAAACCCCTTCTTTAGACTTTTAGATCCAGTGAATTCCAATGGCAACGGGAATAAAAGGAAGAAGAAGGAACAAGTATTTCAGCTTTGCCTGCCATGTATTGGGTACTTAACCTGCAAACATCGTCTCACTTAATCCTCACAACATCCTGTGAGGTAGATCTTATCTCTGTTCTAAGAAGAGAAAATGGAAGCTCAGAGATGTTATGCACATCTCCCAAAGTCACACAGCTGACCAGTGAGTAGCAAAACCAGGAGTCGAAGTAGTTCAGTTTGAGTATGAGATATGTGCTTTTACACATGATCTGCTCTTTGAAATGGATCCACTTCAGCTGCCTCCTGAATTAGTCAGCCACTCTTGCACAAACCAACAACCTCAAGATCTTCATGGCTCACAGCAACAAGCACTTATTTCTTGCTTATAGGTGTGTGGGTTGGCTGTAGATTGGCTGTGGGTTGCTGGGACCCAGTTGCCTAAGTGGCGTCAGGCTTGAGGTTTGGTCAAGGTCTGTTGTACGTCTTCATTCTGGGACCGGGACTGAAGGAGCAGTGACAACTCAGCCATGTTCTTCTCACGGTGGATGGTATGTGCTTAAGAGAGCGAGTGGGGGCTTGCCATGTTCTTAAAGCCCAAGCTCAGAACTGGCACACTGCCCCTTCTACCTGTGTCTCTTTGGTCCATAGCCAATTGGCCCATAGTCAAGGAAGGGCAGAGAAGTACCCTCTTTCCACAGTGGGAAGGAAAGGGATGAATATTTATTCAACATTCTTCCCAAAAGTCTTGACTGCAAATTTCAATTTATCTTCTGAGACCACATCCTTGCATCCAAGAAATGAGGGCTTCCCTTCTAGCAGATTCCTGTTCAACCAGCCACAGTGTAGCTTGGTCTTAGATAACCAAATATCAGTATAACAAAATGACTATTCATTATCTGTTGTTAGGTAACAAACCATCCCAAAACTCAGTGTCTTCAAATGTCAACAAGCATTTGTTTTGCTCATGAATCTGTAATTTGGACAGGGTGCAGTGGGCATAGCTTATCTGCTCAGGTATCAGTTGGAGAGACTAGTATCAGTTGGAGAGGTGAGGGTGACTCACCCTCTGGGGCTGTAATCTCCTAAAGACTGTGCTCACTCACATGTTTGGTAGTTGATATTCGCTGTCAGCCAAGACCTCACCTGTCAATAAGAACACAACATGCATTCTCTCCATGGGGCTTCCTGGGCTTCCTCAGTCTGATGGCTAGGTTTCGAGTATAAGAGTCCTTACAGAACAATGCAGAAGTACGTGCAATTTTTATTATCTACCTTTGAGAGTCATATAACTTCACTTCTGCCATTCTGTGCTGCACAGGTGGTCACAAAAGTCCACCCAGTTTCAAGGGAAGGGGATATGGACTCCCACTGCTTCATGGATGGAGTATCAGTGTCACATTGTAAGAAGGAGGTGTGGGATGGGACATGTTATGTTAGCCATCTTTAGAAAATATATATGCCACACCCATATAATGGCAACTCATGCTATCTGATGAGGGAGGGCATTTTTCTTCAAAGGACAAAAGTTACTGTAATTATGTCAATCTTTCACTTCCTTTAATGGGAACTGAAAATCCCTCCTTCACATTTTGCAGCCGTACTCTCACTGTGTAGCACTACTGATCACAGCTGACTTGGATCAAGCCAGTCCTAGGTAAGCGGGAGGTAAGATAGAGCAGAAGGGCAAGGTTTGCATCCATGGACTGAGGGATTTGTGCAGCATTGAACATTGGCAAGACCTAGCAAGTCACAGGCATTTCTTTTTGGGAATTTTTGGAGAATTCTATTCAAAACTCCCAATAATTGTCTTGGCGTTAGGTTGAAGAAAGAAAATTAATATTTCTGATGCCCATGTGCCAGGTACTCTACCACATGCTTTCCATTCAACCCTTTGTTTAATCTTCTCTGGTGGATATGACTCCAGGTAGATCTTATTATTCCCATTTGTGGATGAGAGAATCAAAGACAGAGGGGTTCAGTCACCTTCTCAAGACCACACATCTAATAAGTGACAGAGCTAGGAATTATCTCAAAGAAGGTATAATTGGGACAAACTCTTTAATAGTCTCTGATTTTAAAAAACCACTGTCACAACACAGAGGAGAAAAACATGTCAATCTCACACATTAGCAGATGGTGGGGATGCAAGTTAATGACAGAGAGAGGGGAACTTGTCACCTGCAGACAGAGCTTTTGAAGCAGTCTGCTCCAATCTAACAGCTTGTCAAGTGACTAGTGACCTAGGACAGTTGGTCATCACAAAACCAGGTGTCATAGCAGGGCTACATCAACCTGCCTGCAAAGCCTTCTAAAATTCTGCTCATATTTGGAGGTGAGAAGAGGGAAACCCCAAGAGAACTCCCCACATCAATGATGAGCTAAATCCACCTCCTCATCTCAATTCCAAGATCTTTCAGAAGATGACAGAGGGAGGTTTTAAGAAATGCTGATACCCAGGTGACACCCCAGCTCAATTAAACCAGAATCCCTGGGGTGAGACAGAGGAATCAGTGATTGTAGCTCATTCTAATTGCAGCCAAGTTTAAGTCCTATTGCTCTACTTAGAGTTAATGCTAATGGGAGCCCAGAGAAGCCTGTGTGTAGCACACAATGCAAGGAAACAACATCATTTCCTACTTCTTAGTCCTGCATGCTTTCCCCCTTCTCTGGGTTTTAGCATGCCCAATAAACAGGAAGACCTTCCCTTTACCTTCCTTTCCCTGCTGCCTTTTTTTCATAGCAGATATAGCCCCTGCTAGGATACTCTATACTTATCTGTCTACCTGTATATTATCTGTCATCTCCACTAGAATGTTAGGTCCATGGGCCAGCGGACCATATTGCACAGCTCTGGAATGTGCCATTTATATATGATACAAGATGAATGGTGCCCCCTGGAATTGTGTGATGTATTAGCCCTTCCTAGGGGCAGACATTTTGTCTTGTTCACTGTTGTTTCCCCGAAGGCCTAGAACAGTATCTAAAATATGAGAAATGTTCAACAATTTTTTTAAATGAATGAACAAGAATGAATATAGAAAAGTAATAAGGATTCTCCTATGGAAAGGCCCGGTCTCCCTCCAGCCTAAATCTTGGCTCTGGTGCTCATCATCATCTTCATCCTCCTCCTCCTCCTCCTCCTTATCATCATTATCGTCATCTGTTATTAAATCACCACATAAAATTTCCTTTGAAGACAGGTTTCCATGACTAAAAAATAAAAGCTTAAAAACTAATGCCCTATCAAGATGAACTAATGTTCACCTTGCCTCAGACTCTGCCCATCCTCCACCCCAAATAGCTTTGGAGCTGGACAGACTTGAGTTTAGAATCTGCCTTCATCACTTACTAGCAATAGGACCCAGGGCAAATATTTCTCCTTAAACGGCTGTAACAACTGATTTAGTAGACTATCATAGATTAAGAGGTCATATTTAAAGTGCCAGTGATAAATAAATGTGTGAAAACATGCTCAATTTCACTAGCATTCAGGGAAATGCAAATTAAAATAATTTTTACTCATTAGATTGGCAAAAGTGAAATAACATGTTAGTAAGAGAATGCTAGCTGCTATTAACAGATAAACCTAAAAAATCCCAGCAACTTAATAAAATAGACTTAATTTTCTCTTCAGCTAAAGACCAATCATCAGTGACAGGGAAACGTGCTCAGTTCCATGACGACATTCACAGGCTCAGGCTGATTCCCTCCGGTGTCTGTGCTTCCCCCTATGGGCCTTGGAACTTTCCACTTGATCCTCTGTCCCCCTACAAGAAAGGAATTGCACCAGAGGTTTTTACAGGCCAGCTCATTACTTCTGCCTAATTTTCTCTGGGCAGACCAGTGACCTGGCCTTCCCTAAAGGCAAGAGAGGCTGGGAAATGCAGTCCTTGACTGGGTGGCTGCCTCTTAGCAACAACTCTAGACTACAGAACAAGAGCAGGCCTCTTTAGTGGACAGCTGTCTTTGTCTGCCACACATAACATCAATGTCATGAGGATGTGGGTAAATGGGTTCTCTTACATGCCACTGACAGGAAAGTGAACTGCTTTCAGGCTCTATGGAGGACCCATGGCTCTACGGAGAACACAGCATGGTGGTTGTGTGTTCCAGCAACTCAGCTTCTTGGTAGCAATCCAAGAAGCCCTAGCAAATGCACTGAAAAAGGCATACTAGAATGTTTATTACAACACTGTTGCAATCATGAATACAAACTAAATGTCTCTCAACAGGGGCAAGTCCAAATGAATCATGTCTATCCCTACTATGGAATACTCTGCACCGGTTTGCATAGGATAGATCTACACCTATAGGCATAGAAAGTATCCAGAGTCACTTTGTTGAATGATACAGCAATTTTCAAAATAATACCTACAGTATGATAGTGTTTATATAAAAATAGCTATACAATACTATATATTTTCGATATGGTTGTAAATTTAGTAATGAATAGAAAAAAATGTCTGGAGATTAATGAACCAAAAAGAAATAATGATTTTAGAGAAAGATAGGGAGGAGGAGAGGGATGGAGAGAGGAAGAACAGCTTGGAAGTCACAGAAGATCTTATGGCTGAGCAAGTGCAGACCCACACTCTTATGAAAAGATGATGCATTAATTCCACTTCTAGGTATATATGCAAAGGAATTGAAAATAGATAAACAAATATTTGTATGTACATGTTTGAGGCAGCATTGTTTACAATAGTCAAAAAGTGGAAACAACCCAAGTGTCATCAACAGATAAGTATATAAACAAAATGTGGTATGTACATACAATGGAATATTATTCAGCCATAAAAAGGAGTGAAGTTCTTAGACCTACTACAAAATGAATGGATGAATCTTAAAAACATTTGCGCTAAATAAAATAAGCCAGATAGACACAAAAGGAAAAATTGTATTATTCTACTTATTTGAAGTATCTAGAATGGATTTATAAAGATGGAAATCAGCTTAGAAATTACGAGAGTCTGAGAGCAAGAGAATAGGAAATTACTGCTTTATGGGCACAGAATTTCTGTTTAGGGTGATGAAAAATTTTGGAAATAGTGGTGGTCATATCTATATATAACATTGTAGATATGATTAATGCCACTAAATTGCATGCTTAAAAGTGATTAAAATAGCAAATTTTATGTTATAAATATCTTACCAAAATAATAAAATGAAGAAGAATAATCAACTCATCTACAATTGAACTTCAAAAAAATATATATGATTCAATATACTCTCCACTTGCTTTCAGAGAGAATTAAATAGGCTCTTCCTGAGTCAAGAGGAGAATGAGGAGTCCTTGCTAGAAACCAGATTTTCCTTTCTTCTGTCCCAAGACATGGCTTCCAACATTTAGGTGTCTGATGTTGCTGCTATTTAAAAATGACAGAATTGTGTAAGGAAATCAAAGAATGCAATTAAATTTGTTAAGGAGTATGCTCTTTAAATCTCCTTAATAGGAAATCTGCTGAATTTAGTCACGTACTATAAGAACCTGGTAATAGAAGCAGAAAATGCAAGGTGCGGTGTAGGAAGTTTGCCTTTGAATCAGATGGAGGGAGACCAGCTCTTCCTCTTTGGACTAATTACTGTATTGATGCAATTCTCCATAGTGCCATGTGTGTTTTGAGGGGGTGGAGGGAGGGCAGTTGAATGATTTATGTGTTTAATTTCCCTCGATGCTTACAAGGCTGCTGCCCTGCACTCTGAACAGGGAAATTGATTAAAATAACAATTGTGGAGAGCACAACCCCTAGCAATCAGTAACGGGGAGCTGTTTTTCTCTCCTGGAATTAGAATCCTGATCTCTCCCAGATGACTGGGGTCATCTCCTTGGCCCTTGGGGACCAGTGTGGAATTTTCAAAGCTAACAAGATTTCACGTTAACTAACAAGTTCAGTGGAAAGAGTAACAAATTTGACAGGGTCCAAAAAGCAGAGCAGAGTTCACCTCTTAATGGTCTCTGCTTTGCTCCTGCTCTTCAGGAACTCTAGTTCTCAGATAAATCCATTTGTGATCAAAGAAAAATTAACACATATTTATTGAAATCGTGTTGGGGTGAGAGGATATGGTTTCTGTGTGGAGTTAAGGGGGCAAAAGTCATAAGGACTGATGGAAGAGAAAGAGAATTTTGGCTTTGGAGGTGATGTTGTGCAGTGGAAGGACACAGGTGTGGAACCAGCAGGACTTGTCACTTATTAACTTCTGTGACTTGAGCAGTAACTTTTCCTCTCTGTGCCACAGCTTCTTTGTCTGCACAATAGGGATGATAATAATGTCTACTGCATGATATTGCTTGCATAGAAGGGAGAGAGGGGTGAAGGCCTGGTGCAGAGTAAAAGCTTAGTGATTGGCATTATTGGTGTTGCTGGGTGTGGATCACCAAAGTGGAGAACTTCGGCCTGAACTATCAGGGCACTTAGGGTGAGATGAGTGAAGGTGGCATTGGGATGGGCACCAAGTCAACTGACAAGCCAGAAATTGGACGGGAAAAGGGATTTGTTCCATTTCTACCCCAACTGGACCGACCCCACCTTGATGTTCCACAATTCAACTCAGACATTAAGTACCCAGAGTTATCACAGACCCCGCAGGTGAAGAGCAAAGTCCTCCACAAGCCTGCCCTCACTTAGAAGCCAGCTGCACTTCAAGGGCCCCAGGCCACTTCCAACCAACTGACTGTAAATTTGGGAGTTCTTGTGACCCTCTCAGCTTCCATAATTCACTAGAATGGCTCACAGAGCTCATAGAAACATTGTACTTTCATTATTAAGGATACATATAGGGGAAGATCTGGAGGTGGCTTGGATGCAGAGTTTCCGTGCTCCTTCTCTGTGGCGTCAGGATGTATGACTTTCCCTGCACAGCAGTGTGGTCATCAACCAGGAAGCTCTACCATGCCTCGATGTCCAGAGTTTTCACTGGGGTTTCATTACAGAGACATAATTGGTTACATCGTTGGCCATGGGATTAAAGTCAGTCTCCAGTTATCCTCTCCTCTTCTCTCTAGGACTGAAAATCCCAACCCTCTAATCACATTGGTGTTTCTAGTGACCAGTCCCCACCTGATACTAGCAAGGGACCTACTATGAGTCACCTCATTAGCATAACAAAGATACTCCAGTCACTCAGGAAATTCCAAAGGTTTCTAAAGCTCTGTGCCAGGAACCAGGGATATATTCTTTATTATATATAAATTATTACATACCAATGTATAAATTATTATATACCAGATATGTTCTTTATAGTACCACATGGTTGGAGCTTGAAGAACTAGCTTTGAGTCAGTCCCATCTGGTTTGTACAGGATCAACCTTGATTTGTTTGTCCACCTGGGTTTCAGTATCTTCCTCTGTAAATGAAAGCGTTGCACTATTACCTTTAAAAGTCTGATTCAGCAAAGAAAAGAATGTCCATATAGAAAAATCCTGGAAGGGCATAAATTAAAATAGTTAATGGGAGAATTTATGTTCTTTATAATTTCTGTAATATGATGTCCGTATTTTTTACACTTTTTAAACATGTAAAATGTCTTTTGTTTCTATAATACTAAGAAACCCCACAACTTTTTAAATTAAAGCATATAATTTACATATTTATAATACACAGATTTTAAATATACACCGAGTTGGATGAGTTTTAAATATACACAGAGTTGGATGAGTTTTGACAAATGTATGCACCCATGTGACCAAACACCTAAATCAAGACGTAGAATGCTGCACTTTTCCAGTTGATCTATCCCACCTCACCGCAGCACCAGCTCTACTCTGATTTTTAATACCATACATTAGTTTTGTCTATTCTTGAATTTCACATAAATGGAATCAACATTAGTTTTGTCTGTTCTTGAATTTCACATAAATGGAGTCATATAGTATGTACTCTGTCTCACTTTCTGTCTCTCAGCATATTGTTTTAAGATACATTCATGTTGAATCAGAAGTTCATTATTTTTATGGCCGTATAATATTCCATTGTATGACTATGCCACTATTTTGTTATCGTCTCCTGTTGTTAGACTTTTGAGTTGTTTCCAGTATGAGGCTATTATAAAAAAGTCTACTATAAACATTCTTGTACAAGTTTTTTTTGTGTGGACATAGGCCTTTATTTCTACTGTGTATATACCTAAGGGTTGGATTGGTAGGTCATAAGTTTATGTTCAATTTTTTTTTTTGACTACCAGTTTCCGAAGTGCCTGTATCAGCTAATGTTCCCACCAGCAATGTATGAGATTTCTAGTTGCTCTGTCTTCTCATCAACACTTGGTATTACCAACCTTTAATTTTAGTCACTCTAGTGAGTGTGAAGGGATTTTTGTGGTATTAATTTGCATTCTCTTGATAACTTATATTGGGTATCTTTCCATTTGCTCTCTGGACACTCATGTATTTTCTTTTGTAAAAGTTTTGTTCAAGTCATCTGTTGTTTTTACTTTTAACTGGGAAAATGCTTAACTTTTCACAGGCATTTTTGTATCAGCTTCCTCATTTTATCCTCCTAAAGAGCCTGAGATGTGGGTGGCTTAGCAGTGACCCCTTATTACAGATGAGGGCACTGAGGTTCAAAGAATGTTCAGCAAATGCTTCACAGCAGGATGATGGAATGGTAGAAACTGGAATCGGGGCCTTCTCATCCTATTCTCTCTTAGATACTGGTTTTCTTCTCTAAGGAAGGTTGTGATGCTGGGAAGACAATAAGCAAATGGGCCCAAGTGATATGCTTGAAGTTCTGACTTGGGAGCAAGCATGCAAGGGACACCCTGGCTCTTCCTGTTAGACCTTGGTGCCTGCCTCATACAACCAGCCTGATAGACGTACTGAGACCAAGTGGAGAGTGCTCTTTAGCAGCTGCTTGGCTGCCCCTCCCATGAAATGGTGGGCAGACTCTGCCTCTAAGTTCCTCAAATATTGGTTTCAGCATAACCCTGGGACCACATGGCCCCAGTGAGTGAGACTAGGACATCCGGGCCAAAGTAGGGAGAGGCAGTCCTGGCACTCTCCAGAATGGGCACTCTGCCATACTCCTCACATGGAAGGGGAACACATCTCACACCTCTGTGTGCAGTGCTCACACCTGCAGTCCCAGGAAAATGTACAGTTCATTCAAACAAGGGAGCAAGTCCCTAGATGACCCATCATTGCCCCCAGCCACTCACTTTTCCCTGCCCGTCCCACCACTTCACCCTCTGCCTGCCTTGACATTGATTGCTGCCTGGACTCTGAAGGTGGGTCATTTAATTAACTTTTATTGATCACCTACTATAAGCTGAGAATAGTTGTGGTTTCTTTCACTTGCATTATTTCATCATCTTGTTCTTTTAAAAATTCATCTGCCTACCATTTCATCCCTTTAAGGAATCTCTATCTTAAAAGTTTGTAGCTTTTTAAACCTGTGTAGCCCATCACCCAGATCAAGATGTAGAACATTTGCAGCACCTCAACAGGTCTTCCAGTCAATATTCTGTAAAGATAATCACTATTTATCATTATCAATTAGTTTTGCCTGTACTGGAACTTCATATACATGGTGTTATGCATCGTGTATTATTTTGTGTGTGGCTTCTTTTGCTAAACATTCATCCATGTTTCATGAAGCAGGAGTGTGTTATTTTTCATTTCTGAGAAGTAGTATGTAGTAATATGAATAGATCCCAATTTGTTAATCTAGTCTACTATTGATGGAATTTGGCTTGTTTCCAGTTCGAGATATTATGCAGATACCTTTTGGTGAAAATAGGTACTCATTTCTGTTGGCCATGTAGCCAGGAATCATAATGTAGTATGTTTAGCTTTATAAGAAGCTGTAATATAATTTTTTGAAGTGTTTGTACCAAGTTTTAATCTCAACAGAAATATATGACAATTCTAATTTCTCTACATTCTTGCCAAACTTTGGCATTTTCAGACTTTTTTTTTCTCTTGGAAGCACATTGTATTATAGTTTTAATTTGTATTTTCTTTTACAATTTTAAAAAATGTTTGCTAAATTATTCAGAATTCATATTAAAGTGGAATGACTGAATTAATTTTGTTGTTTTTAAATTTTCACTCTCCTGGATTTGTAAAGCCGTGCTTGATGGATTGAATGAGATCATCTATTACTCAGGTTTGCAAAAACATAGCAATTAAAGTAATGAACTCCAGTAGTCATTAGCATTTCCATTACTAAAGGGCCCTTTCAAAACTTCAGTCTCCTCTTGGTAGACCTTTGGAAACCTCATGGGGTTTGTTTTACCCCCCATCTATGCTATGGACAAAGGACTTCTCTGGAAGTCCATTTAAAAAAAAAATATTCTTAAAAGGCTCAATATGGCAAGAAGGATTGTATGTAAATGGCTCAATTAATTCCTGCTAAAGATTCCTTATAGAAAATCTTTGCTCAATTTTGAAAAATCTTTGTTTGACTTTGGAGTAATCATTTAATATCTATATGTCCTGTATTGAAGGCAAAGAATGATCTTTAATTTTGAACAGTTACTTGTTTCATGAGTTTGTGCCTTATTATTTAAATGATTTGAATTCTTCCTGTGAAGGGACTGTGTCTGCTTGTACCCTTGTAAACAGACCAATATAACAACTGGGTCAGTGTCTGGCACATAGTATGAGCTCAATAAAACTGTTAAACAAACGAATTAAAACTGTTCCTTATCACATATATACAGTGCCTAACACAAAGCTCTGCAAATGACAGCCGACCCTGAAATGTTTGTGAAAGGAAAGTAGAAAAGCTGAAAAGAAAGATTGAATGAATAAAAGGGAAGAAGGGAGAATTAATCCTGGCAAAGCTCTCTTTATATCAGCAAGGCCTTTTTTATTTTCATAATACACACTCTCCACAACAAACATCTAGGTATCTACCTGAATGTCCTGCAGACCCCTCAACTCAACGTGTTCATAGCTGAACATACCGTAACACTGATTTTTAATCTAACCTTCAAGACCTCCTTCTACTGTATATCCTCTTAGTTAATATTACCATAAGCCAACACTGCTCCCCAAGTCAGAAACTACGAGTAACCCTCAGCTCTTCTCTCTTCCTCACCATTCATTAATAAATTATTTCACTCAATAAATATTTATTAAGAGCCTTTTATACATCTGACTTTGTTCTTCAAGTTGAGGACATGCATTTTGGACAATCTCACCCTGAGAAGAACTTTTCTTATTTAAGAACTCAACTATTATAATCTTGATTCCCTAGGTAACAACCTATCATGTGAGGCATGTTCCAGACTTGAGAACAAAGGCTGAAAACTTCATTTCATGGCTTAATTTTCCATTCATAAAGGATGAGTCAAGGATGACTCATCTGATAACTATTTCTATTAAGTTGCCATTTCTAGCTGAGAGAAATAACTCCATTCACAAAATCTTCCCTCTTCTTTCTTACCACTGCAGTAGAGAGATAATATGTATTTAATCAGGTTTCTCAATTGTGTGAGAACTCAAAAACTCAAAACTCTAGTAGAGATGGAATTTGGCATGGATCAAGAAGATCTGTGATGCCTGGGGGCAGGTCATTCATATATATGCATGAAGTCATAGAACACATTGACCCAGCTGAAGGGTGGGAGAATATACCTTAGACCCAGAAATTTTACTTTCTGGCAATGTCAATGTCAAATTCTAGACAATGGAAATGGTAACGGAATGAGATATCACAAAGCATTTAATTTTATAATCATTTTATGAGAGGTTGTTATTGTCAAGGCAAATACAGACACTCCTGAGGTTAGAAATGTCTAACTCTCCAAAGACTTATTCGTGTAAAATTTAATTTTGATTCATCCCCCTACTTCCTCTGACCACTCTGAAATCCACCCCCACTCCCCACCCCACCACACACACACTCTCATGCCTCTCCTCCAGCTTCAGGCAGCAACCAAGAAGGAGGCTGATACAAATACCTGTCCAACCTGATATTTATTTCTAAATATTCCCTTTTCCATTGCCTTTCCCCATTCATGATAAGTAAATTTCACATCAAACAAGCCATTTCTCAGTTTGTAAATCCATCTTTAGACATGTGCTCTTCCTCCTTTTTCTCTTGTTTTTTCTTCCTCCCTTTCCCTCTCTTACTCTCTCTCTCCCAGTTTCTGTGGTCTGAATGTGAGCCAAACCTTAATCAAGGTTAAGATGAGTCATGCTTGGGCTACACTTCAAGAAAAATCAAAGTGTTTAATGACATCTACTGATGTCCAGAGACTATAAAATTCTTTATCAACTTTCTTTTCCTCCTCTAATACGTTTTCTTGTTATCAACCGTCAGTATTCAAGACCCCCAAGAAAGCCTTGATCATATTCAATACTAGCATTTGATGTACTATTTATGAATATTGAAACTTTATATTTTTATTGTGAATATACAACATTTCAGGCACATTGAGTAATATAGGCTTTTATGGGGACACAAACACCATTAAGAATATTATTACTAAGAAAAATGTCAATGACAGTGTCCAACCATCAAACCTGAAACATCCTTTGGAAACCCAGTCTGCAAATTGGGACTTCCAGATTTGGAAGTATAACTGTTTCCTAGGTCTACAAGTTTCTGTAGTTTCCATATACAAGTCATTAACCAGGTGTTGGGAGAACAAGCACTGACACCTTCATAGATGGCAAGTCGATGCAGGTGTTGCGCCTGTGAGTGTGTGCGCATGTAGGAAGGGATGATGGCGCTGAAGAGATGGTTATGTTCTGTCCCCCAAGCCCATCTCCTTGGCCACATAGGAGTGGGTATGTTGGAGATATTCTTCAAGCTGGTCCAACAGAGCCCCAAATGCAGAAGGAGACCAGTTGTTGGGGAGGGAAGCCCTCCTGTCCAGAGCCTCCCAACAGCCTGGAATGCCAATATGATAGCCAAGGAGGGGTGCCTTCAGAGGAGAGATTGGTAACAGAATGGGCTTCACCAGATTTTCAGTACCCCAGATCCCACCAGCAAGTTTATGCATTTCCGGTCCCTGAGCTGCGGCATATTGGAAATCAAAGCCTGTGTGCGTCTCATAACCTTCTGGACCAAAGTTTCTTCTGATTCTGCCAACTCTTTTGTAATTGCTCATTTACCTTAACCTCGTCTCAGTTTACAGCCAAGTCACACCATTTACTTGTAAGAAATATCTTTCTGTAATCATATGTAGCTCTCCCTGTTTTTTTCTCCTTCCTTTTCTGCTTCCAGCAGGAACATTAGGCACCAGGTAGGCACTATATTGGCACTATGTCCCTATTTATAGATGAAGAAATTGAAGAGTATAGAGTTTAAATAACTGGTTTTCCAGTTTTGAATGAGTGAGATTTGAATCTAAGTCCTTTGACTCCAGAACTGAGCTCTTAACCATCATGTTATATAACCTCTCCCACAAGGAAAGAGAATAGTGCTGTAATCATGACATGTACCTTATAGGGTCATTAAGGGGATTAATTAAATAATTTAGGTTCAGCATCTGGGACACAGTAAAATGTAACAAATGTTGGAGATAGTATGATAACAAACATGATAATGACAATGATGAAAAAGGAGAATGAGGAGGAAAAGGAGGACAAGGATAATGAGGAAGAGAAACATCAAGTTTCACCTGTCTGCCTCTATTAATAATGATCTCAATGTGCTTTTTATGGAAGGTAGGTAGTCTTCATGGGTGGAACAAGCAGAGTTAGGAGGTGACTGGAGAATGTATTATAATTTGGAGAAAAGCTTGGCCTATATAGAATTTGAAGAAGGGTTTACATTTTGAGCTTGTAGGTGTCACAGTGCTCACCTCCTTGCTTCCAATAGTCACGTGAATGGTTTATTTATTCCCTTAAGACTGCAGGTGGATTGATTTTGGGCCTATTTCCTTACCCTGGAAGGCAAGCAAGTGATTACAGAGGGCGATGAAATGTGAAAGTGGAGGAGGCTGGGAAGATCTGGGGACAGGGTTCTGATGTTGATAACGGGTCTTTTCCTCATCCAGAGCTTAATCTTAGACAGTCCTGAGGCTAATTGGTCATGTTCTAAATTCCATTTTGTTGATCCCAAACGTTAGGGTATACAAGGAGTCTGTCCCCACTGTTGGAGTCCTCTTCACGGGAAGGATAGGGTTGGAGTTTAGGGGAAGCCAATCTAGTCATCAGAAGACAACTAATCAAATGTGCTGAGCTCTGCACTGGGGAGGAGTTATTGGATATTTATTACCAGAGGCCTCCTAATGCTGTGTTGGAGAATGGAAATCTAAGCCAAAAGCAAATGTCAGCATGTTCACAGGTGCCTGTGAAGGCTGGAGAGAGAGGTCCACCATGTGAACAGAAGAGAGGCCTAGAGAAGGAGACCCATGCATGGGCAAGATCTTTAATGCTGAGGATTCTGATCCACAAGTAGATACGGCCTTATCACATCTATAAGCTGAGCAGTCAGGTTAAGCAACTCTATCTTTGTTTATTGATGGATTGATTGATTGATTGAGACAGGGTGTTGCTCTATCCCACAGGCTAGAATGGAGTGCAATAGTGTGATCACAGCTCACTACAGCCTCTGCTTCCTGGGCTCAGGCGATCTTCCCAAGTCAGTCTCCTGAATAACTGGGACCACAGGTGCATGCCACCATGCCTGGCTAATTTTTGTATTTTTTGTAGAGATGGGGTTTCACCATGTTGCCCAGGCTTGTCTCAAACTCATAGACTCAAGTTATTGTACTGCCTCAGCCTCCCAAAGTGCTGGGATTATAGGTGTGAGCCACCGCACCTGGCCATCTCTGCCTTTGATAATGGACAGACCTAGCTGTAGGTCTAATAATGACTCTAATTTTCAAGTCATGATTAACATAAATAATCAGTGGCACGATATAAAAATAACTGTGAATTCTATTGATGACAAAGTCACAGTTACTGCTAATTACATTAGACTGTGTTAGCCACTTCCACAATAGAAGGAAATACTAAATTTCAACCATAAATCCATAGAAACAAAGATGTAATTCTTTCCCATCCAAGCCACGGGCCCCCTAAAATTTCATTTCTAGACCCACCTGGAGAGCTTTAGATTAGGGGCCCCTGCCTTAGACAATGGCCAGGGCAGTGAAGACTAGAAAAGGAGGAGCATGACCCATACCATGGGGGAGGCGCTCCCCAAAACTTCAGTCTTCTTGCATCTGGGGTCACAAGTTTATAGGGTTAGCACAATGGTTCTGACCAGGGGAGGAAAAACTCTGCACATGGGGTAGCTTAGGCCCTGGCTTGAGGTAACAGGGAGCTCAGGACATTTGTGCTTGATTCTATTGGAAACAGAAGCCCAGGCAGGAAAGGTAAGATAAGTGGCAGCCACTGGGACAGGCGGGGAAACCAACAGCCTGATCAACAAGGCTTGTCAGCTGCCTTGGCCCCTGCAGCTCAGAGAGACATGGTGGCTTGAGCTGCCTGTGGGGGGTCTAATGGAGACCCCTTTTATTTTCAGAATTGTGTCTTTCACCATTGTGCTCAACCAGGCTCAAAGCCATCTCTCCTCATTCATGGACCCCATCACTGAAGGTTACCTTGTGCCAAACTTGGAGGTAAACATGCCTCTTCTACTTCCATTCTAAAAGCCACCATGTAGGATATGTGTTCTCATTATCCCCACTTGTAAAGTGGGGAAGCAGGTTGAAGAACACATCTCTAAGTGGACAGTAAGCAGCATTGCTGGGACTTCCACTGGGACCCTCTGACGGCGGAGCATGAGAGGACTGAGTGCCCCTTATGCGCCACATCCTCTGTTCACTCGGGGAACTGCAGGCAAATTCTGCTAAGCACACTCAGGGGCATTAGATCTCCTGGTTGGGAAGTGCAAGGAAAAAAATAATCCTTTCCTTGTGACATTTCTTCTATAGTCTGCATTTTACAATAGCACACATTTTACTTTATTTAAGGAAGAAATATCTACATGAGGGCGACAACATGAGATGGCTGGCTGCGGGATAGCTGGTGTTGGCATCCAGGTCCCCACTAGGCACTGGAATGTTTCCGAGGGCACCTAAGGACTTGGTGTAGTTCAAGATTCTGCAATTGGGGCCAACGGCGCCCCCTAGAGGGCTCGGGGCTGCACTGCTTTTCCCAGGGTCAGGCTTTGATGGCAGATGAGGTCGGCAGGGTTTTGTTTCACAGGAAATGGGGCAGCACTTGGAAGTAGCCAACAAAACCAGAGAACATCAGAGGCAACCAAGATTTAATTCATCCAGCAGGTTGGCAGGTAGCTCATGGGCTACCTTGACTAGCTACCATAAGTAGAGGGAAGAAAGAAATGCCCCGTGGCTGTCCCAGAGCCATACTGGAAAGTGCTTTAGGACCTTGTCCCTCAGGCTTTTCTTGGCCTAAGGACCAAGGGACAAGGTTAAGGCAAATTTCTTCCGTCATCAAAACTGAGACAGTCATTGCCTGTGTGATGCTCCAGATTTGCAGATGGGGACTGTTGAGAGGATCAAAGTGAAAGCATTTTGTCTTCATGGTTAGGTCTGATTATTATTGCCAATATATCAAGCACAGCCTGTTTTCTAGGCTCTGTCCCTTTTCTCACTGACTATCTGGAATAGGAATAGGCATGGTTGGTCCCTATAAAGGCTTACAGGTTCCTTATTTTAAGGTACAGCAGTGGGAGTCCACATGGCTACAAAGGCTCAATTTCAAAGGAAGCTGCTGTCCTCTCTCTGGGAAACCAGGGATTCTGTGGCAAAAGATTCTTAAAATAAAAGCCGAGAGGTGACATTATGGACAAAGAACAGGAACAAGATAAGGAAGCCTGTTTTCATCACTGCTGTTTAATGTTGTACAGAAAGTCCTAGCTAGAGCAAGTATTGAAGAAAAAAAAAATGAAAGGTAGGCATATTGGAAGAGGATAAATAAAACTATTTTTGTTCACAGATGACATGATCTTATTATGGAAAACTCCAAATATTCTACAAAAAATAAGCTACTAGAGGTAATAAGCCAATTCTGAAAAGTTGCAAAGTACAACTTGTAGCATCCCAAAATAATTTATGTTTCAATACACCAACAATGAACAATCTGGGAAGGAAATTAAGAAAGCAGTACCTAAAAGAATAAAACGCCTAAGAATAAATTTAATCAGGAAGGCGAATGACCTGTACAATGAAAACAATAAAATACTGCTGAAAGAAATCAAAGACCTGCATATATGAAAAGTCGTCTTGTGTTCATGGATTAGAAAAGTTAATATTGTTAAGATGTCAATACTACCCAAAGATATGTACAGATTCAATGCAATCCCAACCAAAATCTCCATGGCCACTTTTTAAGAAATGAAAAAGTAAACCATCAAATTCATATGGAATTGCAAGAGGCTCTAAATAGCCAAAAGAATCTTGAAATGGAAGAACAAAGTTGGAGGACTTACACTTCTCAATTTTGAAACCTACTAAAAAATCTACTGATTTAAAAAAAAAAGTGTGGTACTGATAGCAGTGGTAGCCCATCTGTAGCAGCTGCTGGGAAGATGCTGGCTGCAGCAGGAGAGGTGTGGCCAGGACTGCAGGCTCCACAGATATGGTGGGAGCTGGGAACAGGCCAGAGCCCTGCCCACTTCCAAGTTGGTGGGGTAGGAGCCCTGCCCTTCTGGGCGCAGCTGCAGCTGCCCAGCCATGGCTGTGGACCTGGGCATCCCTGTACCCTTGGGGGCCCAGGAAGTCCCCCTCTGCCCCTGCAGGCTCAGGAATGCCTCCTCCTGCTGCTTGGCCTCTCCCTACTGCTAGCATCCACTCTGATTTTAAAGCAAAGTTGAAGCTGAGCCTGGGCACCATCATGACCTGGCTAGGTGTGCATGCACTTGGGGCAGCACTGACATGCCAGCTCCCTGCTGCCCCAGCCCCCTCTGAACTTTGGGTGCCCACAGCACAAGAGGGAGGCCAAAGAGGGGGGGCCGAGGGTGGCTCAGTGCAGGCCTGCAGATACTCTTCAGAATGAATAGCTTGGGCACCGTGGATGACATGATCAATGGCAGCAGGAAGCAGACAGACTCTTGGGCAGAAAGGGGCAGGTCCCCGTGAAGCCCCACCCTCAAGCCAGGGATGGCCTAAAGTTTGAGGGCTGGGCTGTCAGTTCTGGGTGGAGTCCCAACCTGGAGTGAGAACTTATGGTGCTTTTTCTGGGCCCACCCATGGCTGCCCATGGACCAATCAGCACACATTTCCCCCCTTCAGAAACCCATAAACACACCAGGACTCAGCCAGATTCACAGAGATGTCAGGGATAACCAGCTGTAGGAAGGAGCTACCCAATTCAGGTCTCCTAAGAGCTGTTCTGTTGCTCAGTGAAGCTCCTCTCTGCCTTGCTCACCCTCCAGTTGTCCTACTTCATTCTTCCTGGACATGGGACAAGAATTCTGTACGTGCTAAATGGTCGGACTAAAGAGCTGTAACACAAACAGGGCTGAAACACATCCCCCACTCACCATGCTGTGGACAGAGAAGGAGAGAAGAGCTACAGCCCTTCTGGGAGCCCAGACCTAGGGGCTCTCTGAGCCAGGGCTGTGACAACCTCTTTAGGGCTCTGCAGTTCCTGGCATCTCCAAGCTTCTGGGAACCACCATGCTCCCCTCATCCAGATGAAGGTGCCAACAGTGGAAGCCATGTGCAGTACATCTGGTCTAGCTGCAGCCTTGTACATAGCTGGTACCTGTAACTGCCTGCCCCGCTGCGGCAGCCGGCATGACTGGCTGTGTGCAGTGGTTGGACCTGGGCTCGCTCCCTCACACACCCCTCACCACTCCATGCCTAGCTTCCCTTAGCAGATGTGGGATCTGGGCTGGTAGAGCAAGCCAAGCACAATCTGCTGGGCCAAGTGGGCAGAACGAACCCAGTGGGCATGAGCAGTACTCAGGCAGAAGGCACTATTGGTCCAAGCAAGACAGAGTAAGTGTACTCCAATGTGTCTCTCTATCACTAAGCACAACTGTGCAAAACCTAGACAGAATTCATGGAGCAACTATATGAGGACTCTGAAAAGCAAATAGCAGCAGGCAGATGGAAAAGATCAGTATTTGAGGTGTGCATTAGTACCAACAGAGAGAGAGAGAGAGAGATCCAGGAAAAATCTCATAGCTCTTCATAGAGGTGTGGGAAGTATCTCCCAATGCTTAGACAGAGCAGGGAAATTCCTTGTTATTATTGTTTCTTTTCTCCATTCTCTCACACCCAAGAATCTAACCAATTTCCCTCTGTGGTGGTGGCCATGGCAATGATGACAGTGGGGCTGCAAAGGGACCTAAAACTCTAAGGAAGGGTATATTAGATTCTTCAGAGACACAGAACCAATAGGAGATAGATAGATTT
Source organism: Cacajao melanocephalus (assembly GCA_963573385.1). NCBI lineage: Eukaryota > Metazoa > Chordata > Mammalia > Primates > Pitheciidae > Cacajao > Cacajao melanocephalus. The sequence continues at coordinate 49,320 of CAUYLG010035209.1, forward strand.
GATTAGATATAGATAGATAGATAGATAGATAGATAGATAGATAGATAGATGATAGATAGATGATAGATAGATGATAGATAGATAGATAGATAGATAGATAGATAGATAGATAGATAGATAAGAGGATATTTATTATGGGAATTTGTTCATGTGATTACGGAGACTATTCTCTGGTACATCATCTGCAAGGTGGAGAACCAGAAAACCCAGTTATGTAATATAGTCTGTGTCCTCAGGCCTGAGATCCAGGGAGAACTGATAGTGTAACTCCCAATCTGAGGTCCAAGGTCTGAGAACCAGGGGGCTGGGGATAAGTTGCTGATGGTAAGTCCCATATTCCAACCCAATAACTGAAAACTCTGATGCTTGGGCATAGACCTGCTATGATGCGACTAATGTCATTGTAAGAGGAAGAAACACCATGTTTCTTCTCCATGTGAGAATACAGCAAGAAGGCAGCCAGAAATACAGCCAGAAATATGGCAAGAGGGCAGTCAAAAGGCAAGCCATAGGGGGCTCTCACCCGGATCTGACCATGCTGGCACCCTAATCTTGGACTTCCCATCCTTCAGAATTGTGAGAAGTAAATGTCTGTGTTTAGGTCACCCAGTGTATGGCACTTTGTAATAGCAGCCCAAGCTGATGAAGACAAGGCACTTCACCAAAAAGGAGATAAAGATGACCAAAAACCACATGAAAACATATTCCAGTATGAGTCATTGGTGTAATGCTAAATAAACCCTCAAGAAGATACTACAAACTTGTCATAATGTCTCCAATAAACAATACTGACAATACCAAGTGTTGGTGAGAATGTGGAGCAATTGGAACTCTCATATGTTGTTATTGAAGATGCAGAATGGGACAGCCACTGTGAAAAACAGTGTAGCATCTTTTTTTTTTTTTTTTTTTTTTTGAGACAGCATCTAGCTCTGTCACCAGGCTGGAGTGCAGTGGCGTGATCTCAGCTCACTGCAACCTACACCTCCCAGGTTCAAGTGATTCACCTGCCTCAGCCGCCCGAGTAGCTGAGATTACAGGTATGTGCAGCCATGCCCATCTAATTTTTGTATTCTTAGTGGAGATGAGGTTTTACCATGTTGGCCAGGATGGTTTTGGTCTCCTGACCTCATGATCCACTCACCTCAGCCTCCCAAAGTGCTGGGATTACAGGTGTGAGCCACCACACCAGGCTGCATATTCTTATAAAGTTAAATATACACTTACTATGTGACCCAGCAATCCCATTTGTAGGCATTTACGCTAGATAAGTAAAAATTTATGTTCACGCCAAAATCTGCATAGGAGGGTTTGAATCAGATCTATATTCATAATTGCCAAAAATTGGAAACAACCCAAATGTCTTTCAATGGGTGAGTGGATAAGCAAACTGTGCTACATCAATCAATGGAATACCACCTAGCAATTAAAAGGAACAAATAATTGATATGTGCAACAATTTGAATGACTTTCAAAGGCATTTTGTTGATTGAGAGAAGTCAGTTTTAAAAGATTAGAAATTGTATGATTTTTAATTATATGACATTCTCAAACAGCTAAACATTAAAGTGACAGAGCATAGTTCACTGGTTGTCAGGATTGACAGGGAATCAATGGCATAACATCAATAGAATAGAATGGGGGAGCTTTTTTATTTTTTAAGTCATGCAGATGTCTGTATTCTGTTTGTTGTGGTAGTGGCAAGAATTTATATATGTGTTAAAATTGACATTGCTTCTGAATCCCAAAAAGTCAACTTTATTTTACGTTAATTAAAAAAAAAAATGTTAGCTCCTCAAGAAGTAATGTCAGCAAGATGGCAGAATGAAAGTTTCCAGGCCTCATTCCCTCACCGAAACATAAATGTGAACAACTACTCATGCGTGAAAATACCTTCACAAGAACTAAGGAATCCAGGTGAAAGATTACAGTACCTAGGTGGAGCATGGAAATAAAAAGAGACATATTGAAGAGAGTAGAAAGGATAGCTTTACCCATGTTACTACTTCATCAAACCAGGCAACACATAGAGGAGAGATATGCTCTCTAAGTCAGGGAAAGAGCGAGAGAGAGAGGTGAGAACCCAGTTTCATCACGAACCCTCGCACCAGGCCCATTCCAGTGAATCCCAGCACTAGGATTTCCTCTGCAAGGCAAGACTCCAGGCCTACCCCAATACCAAGCCATCTCCTGAAACTTCAGGTTCCAGACCTGCCCTCACAAATTCAGGCACCAGGCCAGCTCCTGTGGGCCCAAGCACCAGGCCAGCCCACTGGAGGATTCCAGCAGCAAGCTTACCAAAACTTCACCAGACAGGCTTCCTAGAAGCTCTGGACAGGCTTACTGGTGAAGGAATTTCCCTGCCAAATCCAGTCTGTAAGAATGGAAGGAGTACCCACTTCTTCAAATACACAGACACCAATGTCAGGCTACAAGGATAAAGAATAATTGGAGAAACATGGCACTATTAAGGAACTAAATAAGGCACCAGTAATAGACCCTAAAGAAATGCAGATCCACAACTGTCTGACAAAGAATTTAAAATAACTATCTTAAAGAAGTTCAGTGAGCTATAAAAGAACACAGATAGACAACTAGACAAAAAGAAATCAGGAAAACAGTACATGAACAAAATTGGAAATTTTATAAAGAGATAAAAACCACAAAAAAGAACCAAACAGAAGTATTGGAGTTGAACAGCACAATGATTAATCTGAAAAATTCAATAAAGGACTTCAACAGAAGATTCAATCAAGTGGAAAAAAAAATCAGTGAGTCTGAAGACAGGTAATTTGAAATTCCCTAGTTAGAGAAACGAAAAAAAAAAAAAAAGTGAAGAAATTCTACAGGTCTTATGGGACACCATGAAGCAAACCAATATGAAAACTCACATGATGAGAGTATCACAAGGAGCAGAGAAAGAGAAAAGGGCAGAAAGTTTATTTAAAGAAACAGCAGAAGGAAAAAACTAATACATTGGAAATAAATGAAACATAGACTAGAAAAATAATAGGAAAAATCAATAAAACTAAAATTGTTTTTTAAAAAATAAATGAAATTGGCAAATTTTAGCTAGATTAACTTAGAAGACTTAAATAAAATCAGAAATGAAAGCATAAATATTACAACTGATATTATAGAAATATGAAAGATCATAAGAGACTGCAAAGAACAATTATACCCCAACAAATTGGATAACCAAGAAGAAATAAAGAAATTTCCAATAACATACAAGCTACCAAGACTAAATCATAAAGAAATAGAAAATATGAACAGACCAATAATGAGTAAGGAAATTGAAACCAAAAACCTCCCAACAACAACAAGTCCAGAAATATGTGGTTTTATTGGTAAATTCTGCCAGATCTTTAAAGAAGAATTAACTCCAGTTCTTCGCAAAATCTTCCCAGGAATTGAAGAGGAGGAAACACTTCCAAACTTATTTTATGAGGCCAGGAATACTCTAATATTAAAGTCAGAGAAAAACACTGTAAGAAAAGAAAACTACAGGTTAATACCCTTGATGAACAATAATGCAAAAATCCTCAACAAAATACAAGCAAACTAAATTCAATAGTACAGTAAAAAGGTCATACACCATGACCAAATGATACCCCTAAGGTACAAGGATGGTTCAATATACACAAACCAATAAATGTGTTACACCATATTAACAGAAAGAAAGATAAAAATCACATGATTATTTCCACAGATACAGAAAAAGCTTTGGACAAAATGCAATAAGCTTTCATTATAAACACGCTCAACAAACTAGGTATAGGAAGAATGTACTTCAACATAGTAAAGGCCATTTATGACAAACCCGCAGCTGACATCATACTCAATGGTGAATAGTTGAAAGCTTGTCCTCTAAGCTCAGAAACAAGACAAGGATATCTACTCACACCACTTCTATTCACTACAGTACTGGAAGTCCTAGACAGAGCAACTAGGCAAGAAAAATAAATAAAAGGCAGCCAAATTGGAAAGAAATAAGTAAAATGATCTCTGAAACTAATATGATCTTATATATGGAAAACCCTAAAGTCTCCACAGAGAAACTGTTAAAACTAATTTTAAAAATTCAATAATGTTGTATGATACAAATCAACATACAAAAATCAGTGGCATTTCTATACATTAGCAACAAACTATCAAAAAAAAAAAGAATGAAGAAAACAATCCCATTTATAATAGCATTAACAATACTTAGAAATAAATTTAACTGAGAAAAGATTATTACACTGAAAACAATCAAACATTGATGAAATAACAGAAAGCCCATATTCACGAATTGGAAGAATTTATAGTGTTAAAATGTGCATACTACCCAAAGCATTCTGAAGATTTATTGCAATGTCTATCAAAGTTTCAATGGTATTTTTTAATGAAAATAGAAAAAACAATTCTACAATTTTTATGGAACCACAAAAATACTTGAATAGCCGAAACAATCTTGAGCAAGAACAAAGCTGGAGGCATCACACAAAATATACTACAAAGTTATGGTAACCAAAACAGCATAGTACTGTCATAAAAGCATACATACAGATCAATGGAACAGAATAGAGAGCCCTGAAATAAATCCATGCATTTACAACCAATTGATCTTTGATGAAAGTGCCAGGAATATACAGTGGGGGAAAAGAAAGTCTCTTTAACAAATGGTGTTGGGAAAACTGGATATCATAATCATACAAACAAACACCTGGGTGATAAAATAATCTGTACAACAAACTCCCATGACACAACTTTACCTATGTAACAAACCTGCACATGTACCCCTGAACTGAAAATTAAAAACAAAAAGAAATCTTTCATATTATTAATAAGGAAATGAGATCTGAGTAAAAAGAGACTTATCCAAGATGACGCAATGAGGCAGGTTTAGAGCTTTCTCAAACCTGGGGCTCCTGGCTCTTTCCAAAACTTCATTCTTATTTCCTTATTTTTCTTACTTCTTTTTCTTCTTTCTTATTCTTCCTTTAGCAGTGCCCTTCAGGTCTTTCTTTTCCCCAAAAAGAAGAATAGCTCTTTTTCCCCCCAAATAGAAGAATAGCCATTGTTAAGTGCCACCGATCTTTGTTGATTGAAAATCTTACTTTGTGCATGCCTGCACCATGTCCCTGACTGCTGTGTACTTGTTAGCACGGATACTTAATGGGCCAAGAGGCACACAGGAAGCCCCTTAAAGTATTTGGGTTGTCTTTTAGGGATATTGTCTTTCAGGGACTAAGTTACCATGGCAAGCAGAGATCTACTGCCTTGGCTTACAAACTGTTCTCCTGTGAGGTCTTCCACAGGCCAATTGTTCCATAAAACTATGTTGTTTAGTTTTGAGTAAAGGGGTAGAAAGATTCCTTAAAACAAAATACCAGGGAAAGAAAGAAACCCAAAACTGAGTTTTCCAAAAGACTAGATTTAAATCTCCTTAGAACATTATGTTACTTCTTCATTGCTCAAAGAGTGTCCTTGTAAGTCAGGTCAGTGGCGGCTGTTGCACGCTATGGGGGAAGATGGGTGGTGTCTCATCAGACGGGCAACTCAAGCGGCAGACTTGGATCAGGAAATTATAAATGTTTCCCTCCCTGCCCGAAAAAGGCTAGATTCACAGTTTTGGTTCAGATGTGTCCCAGAATTTTAGCCAACCATGGAAGTCCTTGGAGCTGAAAATCAAGTTGTCAAAATGTCTTTTCTAAGCATCTGCTATGCCCAGTCCTGTGTCAGATGGTGACAGCAATGCTATCATCTCCACTCACACGCTTTCCTATACCAGTCATCCCATTGGGCACTTGGCATACATTTGCTAATATTATAATGACCCTTTGAGATAAGTATCATTGTTCTCATTTTTCAGATAAAGTTAGCATCGTCACACCAAAAACTTGCCATCATTCAGTATATGGTCTTTTGTAACTAGCTTCTTTCAGTTAGAATGTTTTCAGTGTTGTAGTGTGTAGCAGTAGTTCATTCCTTATTATTGCCAAATAATATTCATTTGTATACCCCATTTTTAAAATCCATTCATCAGTTGGGGGACACTTGAGTTGTTTCTCCTTTTTGGCTCTCATGGATAATTCTGCTATGAATATCCATTTACAGTTTTTGTATGGACATATGTTTTTAAGCATATGACTAGGAGTAGAATCACTAGGCCACATGGAAACTCTATGTTTAACATTTGCAGAAACTTTCAAACGTTTTTCCAAAGTGGTTGCACCGTTTTACAATCTCGCCAGCAATATATTAGCATTTTGAGTTTTTCACATCTTTGCTGATATTTGTTATTGTCTGATTTTTTGATAATAGCCATCCTAGAGGATACAAAGTGATATCTCATTGTAATTGTGTTTGTTTAGAGACAGTGTCTCACTCTGTTTTCCAGGCTGGAGTATAGTGGAGCAATCATAGCTCACTGTAACCTCAAACTCCTGGGCTCAAGCAATCCTCACCTCAGCCTCCCAAGTAGCTAGGACTACAGGCATATGCCACCATGCCTAGCTAATTTTTTAATTTTTTGTAGAGATGGGGTCTCACTATGTGCCCAAGGTAGTCTCAAACTCCTGGCGTCAAGTGATCCATCCACCTCAACCTCCCAACGTGCTAAGATTACAGGTGTAAGCCACTGTGCCTGGCCAATATTGAACATTTTTAAATGTTATTGATCAGCTAAATTTCTTCTTTGGGGAATGTCTATTCAAATCCTTTGCCCATTTTAAAATTGGGTATTTTAATTTTTATTGTTAAGATAACTTTTAAATTTTATTTTATTTGTTTTTTGAGACGAAGCCTCACTCTGTTGCCCAGGCTAGAGTGCAGTGGCATGATCTCAGCTCACTGCAACCTCCACCTCCTAGGTTCAAGTGATTCTTCTGCCTCAGCCTATCGAGTAGCTGGGATTACAGGTGTGTGCCACCCCACCTGGCCAATTTTTGTATTTTTAGTAGAGACAGGGTTTCACCATGTGTTGGCAAGGCTGGTCTCAAACTCCTGACCTCAAGTGATTCGCCCTCCTTGGCCTCCCAAAGTGCTGGGATTACAGGCATGAGCCACCGCACCCAGCCTGTTAAGATAACTCTTAAGAAGTCTTACATATTTTGGATACAGATCCTTTATTATATGTATAATTTGCAAATATTCTTTTCTCCATTCTGTAGGTAAATCCACAGAGACGGAAAGTATTGGTGAGTTTCAGGAGGTAGGAGGGAGTACCTGCTAATGAGTCTAGGGCTTCTTTTGGTACTGATAAAAAAATTTCTAAAATTAGTGGTGAAGTTTGCACAACTCTATAAATATAATTAAAAAACATTGAATTGTGCACTTTAAGATGGTAAATTTTGTGGTGTGTGAGTTATATCTGCATAAAGTTGTTACTTTTTTTTAATTGAACAGCTTGGAAGTGGTAGGACTTGGATTGGAATTCAAGTCTACCAAACTCTAAAGTATACGTTACACAGCCGTGGGGAGAGGGAACAATGTTGGACAGAAAAAGTACAGACAAGAAGAGGTGGAATCAAGCTGCTCGCAAAACTAATTGTGGAGATGGATCAAGATGGCGCACTACGCTTACATAAATACCCTCCTTCCTGAATGACAGGAAGACATTATTTTTAATAAAAATAAATTTAATTTTATATAAGTAATGTCAGAAAGGTAGGAAGCATTCAGCAAAGAAAAGCCCAGGACCAGAAGCCTTCATGGATGAATTCTGCCATACACTTAAAGAATAATTAACACCAGCATTTATTAAATGCTTCAGAAAAACAGAAGAAGAAGAAACACACCTAACCTCATTTTATAAGGCCAGCATCACCCTGATACTAAAGCCAGGAAAAGGCAACACAAGAAAAGAGACTACAAGTCAATATCCTTGATGAACATACTTGCAAAAATCTTCAATAAAATACTAGAACACTGAATTCAACAGCACATTAAAAGGATCATATGCCACAATGGGGTGGAATTTATCCTTGAGATTCAAGCATGATTTGACATACAAAAATCAATCATTGTGATACAACAGATATTACATTAACAGAATGAAAGACAAAAACCATATGATTATTTCAACAGATGCAGGAAAAGTATTTTGACAAATTCAGTATCCTTTCATGATAAAAGAAACTCTAAACAGAATAGGTATAGAAATAACTTATTTCATCACAGTGAAGGCATATATGAAAAACCTACCTCTAGCATCATAATCAGTGGAGAAAACTGAAAGCTTTTCCGCTAAGATCCAGAACAAGGCAAGGATGCCTAGTCTTGCCACTGCTCTTCAACATAGTGCTGGAAGTCCTAGACAGGGCAATCAGACAGGAAAAAGAAATTAAAAGTATCCAAATTGGAAAGGAAGAAGTAAACTTAACTCTGTTTCCAGATGATATGATCATATATGTAGAAAATCCTAAAGATTCACCAAAAGTTTTTAGAACTAATAAACAAATTCAATAAAGGATTTGCAGGATACAAAATCACTGGTATTTTTATACACCAACAACAAACTATACAAAAGGAAATTAAGTAATCCCAGCACTTTGGGAAGCTGAGATGGGCGGATCATGAAGTCAGGAGTTTAAGAGCAGTCTGGCCAACATGACGAAACCCTGTCTCTACTAAAAACACAAAAATTAGCTGGTGGTGGTGGCAGGTGCCTGTAATCTCAGCTGCCCAGGAGGCTGAGACAGGAGAATCGCTTGAAACTGGGAGGCAGAGGTTGCAGTGAGCCGAGATTGCACCACTGCACTCCAGCCTGGGCAACAAGAGCAAAACTCCATTTCAAAAAAAAAAAAGTAAAAGAAAAAGAAAATGATTCCATTTATTAATACATTAGCAATGGAATCAGCAACAAATAAAATATTTAGGAATTAACCTAAGCAAAGAGATGAAAGACCTAAATACTAAAAATTATAAAACATTGATGAAGGAAATCTAAAAAGACACAAATAAAGAAATGTATATATCATGTTCATGGATCGGAAGAATTAATATTGTCAAAATGTTCTTACTACCCAAAGTGATATACAGATTTAATGCAATCCCTATAAAAATCCCAAGGGTACGTTTTACAGAAATAAAAAATATCCTAAAATTAATGTGACACCACAAAATTCTTAAATAGTCAAAGCAATCTTGAACAAGAAGAATAAAATTGAAGTCATCACACCATCTAATTTCAAAATATATTACAAAGCTATAGTAATCAAAATAGTTTAGTACTGGCATAAAAACACATAGACCAATGGAACAGAATAGAGAACCCAGAAATAAACCCACATATATGTAGTTAATTGGTCTTTCTCAGGAGTGACAGTAAGACAAAACAGAAAAGAATAGTCTCTTCAACAAATAGTGATTTTTAAAAATCTAGATATCCACATGCAAAAAAAAATTTAATTAGAACCCCTATTTCACAACATATATAAAAATTAACTCAAAATGGATTAAAGACTTAAAGGTAGAACTTGAAACTGTAAAGCCCCTAGAAGAAAACATAGGAAAAACCCTTCTTGATATTGGTCTTGGCAATAATTTTTGGATATGACCCCAAAAGTTGAGGTAACAAAAGCAAAAGTAGACAAGTGGGATAACATTAAACCAAAAAACTTCTGCATAGACAATCAACAGAATGAAAAGGCAACCTATGAAATCAGAAAAGTATCTGCAAACCTATATCCAATAAGGGGTTAGTATTCAAAATATAGGAGGAACCACTAAAGGTCAATAGCAAAAATAAGCAAAAAGCATGAGGGCAAAGATCCTCAATAGACACTCCTTGAAGGAACAAATTTAAATGGCCAGCAGGCATATGAAAATGTGCCCAACATCAATTATCAGGGAAATGGAAATCAAAATCACAGTGAAATCCTGCCTCACAGCTGTTAAGATGGTTATGGTCAAAGAGGCAAAAGATGGTTGGTCAGGATGTGGAGAAAAAGGAAACCTTATGCATTGCTAGTGGGAATGTAAATTAATACAGTCACTATGGAAAACAGTATGGAGTTTCCTCAAAAAAATAAAAAATGGAACTAGTGTATGGTCCATCAATCCCAGTTCTGCTGTATATCCAAAGGAATTGAAAACAGATTCTCAGGCCAGGTGCTGTGGCTCACGACTGTAATCTTAGCACTTTGGGAGGCAGAGGTAGGCAGATCACTTGAGGTCAAGAGTTTGAGACTGGCCTGGCCAACATGATGAAACCCTATCTCTACTAAAAATACAAAAATTAGCCAGGCATGGTGGTGTGCTCCTATAATCCCAGCTACTAGGGAGGCTGAGGCAGGAGAATTGCTTGAACCCGGGAGGTGAAGGTGGCAATGAGCCAAGATCGTGCCACTGTACTCCAGCCAGGGTGGCAGATCCAGACTCCATCTCAAAAAACAAACAAACAAAAAACAAAAAAACTCATGTTTGCAAAGAGATACCTGTACTCCTGTGTTCATTGCAGCATTATTCTCTATAGCCAAGATATGGAAACAACTTAAATGTCCTTTGATGGATGAATGCATAAAGAAAATATGGTCTATGTGTACAACAGGATATTATTCAGCCTTTAAAAAGAAGGAAATCCTGCGATTTTAACAGTAAGAATGAAGCTGGAAGGTATTATGCTAAGTGAAATAAGCAAGACACAGAAACAGAAATACTACATGATCTCTCTTATAGATAGAATCTGAAACAAACTTGTAGAAGAGGAGAGTAGAATGGTGGTTGCCAAGGACTGTGGGGGAAGGGGAATGAAGCAATGTTGGTCAAAGGGTACAAAGCTTCTTTTATGCAAAATGAATAAGTTCTAGAAATCTTAGGCTCGGCTTCTGGGGAACCCCAACTAAGACAGGTATTAAAACTACAAATTTAAAAGATTTATCTTTAAAATCTTGCAATTGAATTGGGAAGATATTTACTCTTAAATCAGCCCTATCTTAAAATGTTTAATCAAGTTTTACCCTCTCATTAGCCATTGCCAATAAATCAGTGTAGATTGGTACATCATGGGCCATTTAACATTCCTTGGCATTTATTTGCAACAGCTCACTATTATCCAAAAGTCAGCTGCTGCCAAATTTCCTCTCCAATAAGCAAAGAAATTCCCTGTTGTGAGGTGAGCTGACTACCAACTCAGCCTGCCTGCTTATCGGGTTTCATGCATCTTTCTCCTCCCGCCCTTTCTCAACTGGGCAACCTACAGGTCCTTCAAAGTGCCTTCTCCTTAAGGAAGGATGTGTATTTCTCCTAAGCGTGGTTCAGAAAGATTAATGCTAAAGAAACTTGCCCAGTTTCTCCCTCTTTATCAATTTCCATCTTCTAAAGAATTCAGCACTTTGAAGCTTAATCAATTTGTATCACAGTTCCATGCCCATGTTTTGGTCTTTTAGTTCTTTAATGAATTCCTCTCCTTTTGAACATGAAAGAGGCAGGTATTTAGCTTTAAGTTTCTATCTATCTTCCAATCCTATTTTATTCAGAGAAAGTAATATAATCTGGGGAAAATAAACAGAATTATTTGGAAATAGGGCCCACGTAATTTCTTATACAGGCAATTTTTGCTTTGACACCCAGGGGACTTTGAATGTTTGCATGACTTCAGCTTGTTTGGAGGGAAGGTATCTAAACTGACCCTAATTTTAGAAAAAGGAGGTGTTTATTGAAAAGATGCTTGGTAGTGTATAGAACTAAAGAGCTTAATAAACCAGTCTCTGGAAGTATGCAGTCAGGAAAGATCCAGGGATCTCATAGACAGAAATTCCCAGACTTGATCATTACAGCATTATCTTCATACAACTCAGAGCAACCATCTTGCCTCCCTGTATATTCCCACTCAGATGCTCCCAAGAGAGGGAATTTGGCCTAGCTTGGGTACGTGCTCAATGCCTGTGGTCAGTAGTGCAGCAGTGTGGGTTATCCTCTGATGAGTTTCTCTACCAGAAGAGAATGTTGGTGGCAGGGCATGAGGGCAAGGGAGGGGAGCCTGCAGTTCTCTCAAAGAAAGAGATACTGAGCAGATGGAAGCCACAGATATCCACTACATTAATTCCTCTGGCTATCCATTTGTCCATATTCCCATTCACAGAATTTTACAAATGCTGTCATCTAACATTACAAAATCATACCATGTAAGCCTTCAACTGCACTCCTTCCTGAAAGTCTCAGTCAGCTCCTGTTCTCCCAGGATAGAATCTCTAAGTGTATCTCATATCTCTTTACCATGTACTATTTCAGTACATGCTGGCCCTGACTTCCAACTGCCAGCACCTATAACGCTTTGCCTGTAGGCTCTCTCTGGCCACTGGAGACTTCTCTGATCATTTTGGGGGTAGGGAAGGAAATGCCAAAAAGTTATCACTACTTTAGGAGCAGCCTTCAATCAATGACTAAAGGAATTAATGAACAAATATACACTTTGTCTTACCCTTCCTGGAGCTATTGGAAGAACTCTTAGGTATTTATTTTACAGTCTTGCAGTGTGCTTAATCCTTTGGGATTAATCTCCAGTTGCTCACACTGATAATATGCACAGTAGTGTGTCCTTTGTTGCCTGTACTTTCTCTTCCTCAATCTCACGTTCCCACTGTCCTACTGGTACTTCCTAGAGTCACCTCCCAAATAAGTGGCATGAACCCAAACTCTTGTCTCAGAGTTTGCTTCTATGTTACTGGGTATTTTTTATTCATCCTCTAGGTCTGCCACAGTATTGTCTCACAATTTTGTAACCTATGGACTAAAAGATAGATTTCACCATGACTAACTGGTCTTTATGCAGCTGGTCACTATGCCATAGCTATTATGCATGAGTCCTGCCCATTTGATGTTTATTTGCCCTTATATAGTCCTTCAGTCAGCAAGATTCCTTCCTAGTGGAGTAACCAGTGTTTCACTCCTGAAAGCCTCTAATTCCTCATATGTCCTTCTTTTGCTTTTTCTGCAACTTTAAGAGGACATTCCACCATTTTATGAGGTTGGCTGCTTCTGGGGTATAGGGAACATAATGTGATAAGACCGGCATATCTCCTCAGCTCATTGTCTCTCATTTTGCACACTGAAGTGAGTCTCTACTTAGGAGAAGTATAGTATGAAATAGAAGCCATAATGAGACACCACAATGGTCAATACGTCCATGTATAAGAACAGAAAACCCAGCTCCCAGAAATGTTTATTAATAGTTTGATAAGGAAAATAATGACTGGATGTTCTGTGATGAAGGGGTCCAGTGGAATTACTAGCTACCAGGTATTCAGTATGGCTGCATATGAGGGTCTTGAGGATGAATGTTTTGCTGCCACATTGGGGTAGGTAGGGAAATGCCAAATTCATGTTGAAAGTGAGACCATATCTTACTTACTGAAGACTAAACATCAGCAGTGGTGGCGAGGGAGAGTTTATTTCACCATTGCTTTCCTGGTCATATGCAATTCGAGCAACAGTACAGGTGGCTGGGGTAGGTGGGTGACTGACATCCAGAGGAGATAAGCCCATCCTTGTTTGGTTATTAAAGTACTATTCTGAGGTAAAGGATTTCTGGTGCTATGCATATGGGATAGAAATATGCTCATATTTCAAACCCACATAAATTTCCTGAACTTCCTTATAATTCATGTTTGAATCTTTCTCTGAGTTCCTAACCTTCACCCAAAAAATTAGCTCTTGCATGACTGTCTGTGTAAATCCTTACAATTGTCTGTCTCTCTGTCCAGACAAGTGGGAAATAACATATACTCTAATTATCAAAGTTCTGCCCACAGAAAATTTCCCATTTTTTATTATGCTTCAAAGCTACATCTGAGTAGGGCTCTAATACCACTGTAATCCATGATATATTATGCATAGTCATCTGTAAACAAAGTTCAATTTTTTTCTTCATTAGGTAACCAATCATAAGGGGATCCTCATGTGTCCAGGTGCAGATTAAGGGAGGGCAGCAGAGAGGCAGGAATAGGGGTTCTGAGAGGGTTTAAAAGCCACAACTTCTGAAACTAACCTGCGCATTCAGGACCCACTGAGGCTTGATTTTGCACATATCCCTTCCTCTTGATGACAGAACATGCTGAAGATGCCTCCCTTTATGAGGGATTGAATAAAATGGCACCCAGATATAATGGACTGCTCAGAACTCATGGCTACATGATCTCTCAGATGTTTAATCTCAAACACAGCCCAATATCAGGCCCAGAGCTGTTACTTAAAGGAAAATTGTCTCTTTCTGGAAGTCTAATTGCCTTGATCCAAAATCCTATGGGTGTACTGTAGTTTTCATACTGGAACTTACCAAAGTCTCTATATGACCTCCGTAACTGCTACAAACATTTTGAAGACTGTAGGATCCACCAAATAGTATAGGTCAGGTGAATCCAGCCTGCACTACCTGGACCCACTGAAGGTACATCCTCATGGGTGTACCACCAGAACTGGCCTCCATATTCACAGGAGGGATTGTTTTCTTTTCTTTCTCTCCATAATGTCTTTGTCTTCTTTAGTATCAAAACAGTTTTTTCGTCATATTTTCTTATTCATATTGAAATTGAGACTATATTTTACGTATTGAAGAGTAAATAATTTATCTAAATCTATGAAAAAATCTTATCCACTTATTTGAATTATGTATCTGTTATAAAAATATAAAGTCAGCAATTTATTAGGTTCACTAATTTTTAATTTACAATAAAATTTTGCTTTAATGCCCTATTTTCCTAAATATAATGAACTAAAGTAATGATGATAGAAAATTAAGTAAAATCATCTCTTGAGCTGTGATTCTGTAGACCTGCTTAAAATTTATAAAACGTTAAAAAAATATGAAGAATGAAAGAGTGAAGCCATCTGGACCTTGATTTGAAATTTTCTTTATGGAAAGATTTTTTTAAATTACACATTCACCTTCTTTAATCAGATGTTTGATACTGAGATTTTTTCTATTTTTGTCCATTTTCATAAATGGTGGTTTTCTTGGATTTATCCATGTCATCTCTATTTTCAAATTTATTGGCATAAAGTTGCTCATAATATTCTCTTATCTTTTTATGGCTTTATTGAGGTATAATTGATATACACAAAAACTGCATATACTTAATGTACACAATTTGATGAGTTTGGACACAAATATATATATACCCATAACATCATCACCACACTCAAGGCAATAAATATACCCATCACCCCCTAAAGGTCCTTGTGTCTGTGTGTGTGTGTGTGTGTGTGTGTGATCATGTATCATGAGATCGACCCTCCTCAATATTTAAGTGAAAACACTGTATTATTAGCCACAGGTTCAATGTTGTACAGCAGATCTCTAGAATTTATTCATCTTGTGTAATGGTAACTTTACACCCACTGAGCAACAGCTCTCCATTTCCCCCTTCTCTCATTCCCTGGCAATCGCCATTCCATTTTCTGCTTCTAAAAGTTTGACTATTTTAGATTCCTCATATAAATAAAATTATGCAATATTTATTCTTTTTTGACTAACTTATTTTACTTTTCATAATGTCTTCCAGGTTCACCCATGTTGTTACAAATTTCCTTCATGTTTAAGGCTGAATAATATTCCATTATATATACAATGCCACATTTTCTTTATCCATTTATCTGTCAGTAGACAACTGGGTAGTTTCCCAACCCAAATACCTTGGCTATTGTAAATAATGCTACAATGAACATGAGAATATAGATATGCCTTTGAGATTCTGTCTCCAAAGCTTTTGGATATATACCCGAGTATGGGATTGCTGGATAACATGGTGGTTCCGTTTTTAACTTTTTGTGGAGGCTCCATACTGTTTTCCATAGTGACTGCATTTCACATTTCTACTAACAGTGTACAAGAGTTCCAATTTCTCCATATCCTTGCCAACATGTGCTTTTTTTAAAATTTAAGTAAGAGCCATTCTAACATTGATTAAGATGTTACTTGTGGGATTATCATAAGTGACCTTTATTATGTTGAAATACATTTCTGCTAAACCTGGTTTGTTGAGTGTTTTCATCATGAAGGATGTGAAATTTTATCAAATACTTTCTCTGCATCTGTTGAGATGATCATGTGATTTTTATATTTCATTCTGTTAATATGGTGTATCACATGTATTGATTTGTTAAATCATGTGTATCACATGTATTGATTTGTTAAAACATCCCTGCATCTCAGGGATAAATCCCACTTGATCATGGCATATGATCTTCTCACTATGGCGTTGCATTTAATTTACTAATATTTTGTTGAGAATTTTTGTATCTATGCTCATTGGAAATATTGACCTGTAGTTTTCTTTTCTTGTAGTGTCTTTTTCTGGCCTTGGTATCTGGATAATACTGGTCTCATTATATGAAGTTGGTAGTGTCTGCTCCTCTTCAATTTTTTAGAAGAGTTTGAGAAAAATTGGCGTTAATTCTTCTTTAAGTGTTTGATAGAATGCACCAATGACATTATCTAGTTTTGGGCTTTTCTTTGTTGGAAAGTTTTTGATTGCTGATTCAATCTCCTTACTCATTATCGGTCTGTTTATATTTTTTATTTCTTCATGATTCAGTCTTGGTAGGTTTTATGTTTATAGGAATTTCTCCACTTCTTCTGGGTTATGCAATTTGTTGATGTATGATTGTCCACAGTCATCACTTACAATCCTTTTTATTCCTGTGGTGTCAGCTATAGTGTTTCCATTTTCATTCCTAATTTTATTTATCTGAGTCTTCTTTCCTTTTTTGTTAAGTCAGCCCAAGGTTTGCCAATTCTATTTACCATTTCAGAAAACGAATTCTTAGTTTTGTTGATTTTTTCTATTGTTTTTCTAGTTTCCATTTTATTTATTTCTGCTGTAATCTTTACTAACTTTTACTAACTTTGGGTTTAGTTTGTTTTTGTTTTCTCTAATTCCCTGAAGTGTAAAGTTGGGTTGTTTGTTTGAGATGTTTCTTCTTTTTAAATGCAGGCGTTTATCACTATGAACTTCCCTCTCATTACTGGTTTTGCTGTACTCTGTAAGTTGTAGTATGTTATGTTTTCATTTTGTTTCTCTCAAGATATGTCTTGATTTCTCTTGTGACTCATTGAATGTTCAGGAGTGTGTTGTTAAATTTCTACATTTTTGTGAATTTTCTAATTTCTCTTTTGTTGTTAATTTCTGATTTCATACCATTGTGGTCAGAGAAGATATTTGGTATGATTTAAATCTTAAATATGTGAAGACTTGTTTTGTGGTCTCATATGTGATCTATCCTGAAGAATGTGCTGTGTGTGCCTGAGAAGAATGTATATTCCTCTGCTGTTTGGTAGAATGGCTCTACGTCAGGGGTGTCCAATCTTTTGGCTTCCCTGTGCCAGATTGGAAGAATAATCGTCTTGGGCCACACATAAAATACACTAACAAAACAATAGCTGATGAGCTAAGAAAAAAATCACAACAAATCTCATAATGTTTTAAGAAAGTTTACAAATTTTTGTTGGGCTGCATTCAATCCTGGGCTGCACGTGGCCCATGGGCCATAAATTGGACAAGCTTGCTTTTCATATATCCATTAGGTCCATTTGGTGTATAGTGTGGTTCAAGTCTGCTGTTTCTTCATTGATTTTCTGTCTGGATGTTCTATCCATTGTTGATTTGATGTGTCATAAAATGTCCATAGGATTTGTTTTAATCATGTGTGATAAAATACACAGTCACAGAAATGACTATCATGAAGGAAGACTTTTGTATTAATATTTACAGTTCTGTAGAAGCAAAGGCACAGCATGCCACAGAAAAATGCATGGGGAAGGAGCAGGGCCAGTCAGGAGTAGAGGGAGTGAGGGAGAAACATGGGCAAGAGTATCTATTGTGTTGGTTTTGTGTGAGCACACATGTGTGTGTGTGTGTGTGTGGTGTGTAAAGTAGGTTTATGATTGGCTAATTGGAATAATTTCAGCAGGCTCCAGGGTGCAGGGGCTGCCCCTGGTTGTTGGAAACCTGGACCTGGGATTATTAGAGCACGGAATTAATAGCTAGGCACGTGAGAGCGCAACAAAGGGGGTTGCTGGAGGTATGGGCTTTGGACTGGTTTATTTGCATATGAAAGGAACTTTGCAGGCAAGTTCTTCACTATCACTAGGAATTGGGTGGTCCTAAGAAGAAAAGTATCTCCAGGATTAGCAGTAAGAGAGAGAAGTCTCTGAGATGGGAAGGCTCTCTAGGATCAGCAAGGCCCCAGAGCCAAAATGTCAGAAAATGAAAAGGTATGATTAATACATGTCTAAAAGATTTGTAGCAGCATCAAATTTTTTTAACTCCTAATATTGGTATTTGTGCCGTCTCTCTTGTTTTCTTGCTTATTATTGCCAAGAGTTTATCAATTTTATTTCTCTTTTAAAAGAACAAACATTTGTCTGTGTACTAATACATTCACAACTTTTTATGGCATAAATTAATGGCTACTTGAATTCCATCTAGTGGAGTATGAACTCTAACACCAGTGAGTCATAATGAGTCACTTTTATTGGATACCATTGAATGCAGGACTTCACTGTGATCACTGTGCGGGCGGTGATGATACAACTCAGAAATAACATGCAGAGATGAAAACCTCATCCTCCTTTCTTCTCACAGACACACAGAACCATAGAAATTCATCACTGGCGCAATGTCTTCATAGAGTGGTCCTTGGAGAACCTGCTTAAGAATCACCTGAGGCCCTTGTTAAAAACTCAGATTCTATGTCTTCACTTCAGACCTACCAACTCAAACATACAGCTAGCAATATGCATTTCTGGAAAAATACCTTAGTGAATCTTTTGTAAGATACATGTTGTAGAATCATAAAAAGTTTCAGAATAAGAAGTCTGATGGAAAAGACATAGATCCCACAGTTTGAGTTTGCCTCGTGTAAAGAGAAGGATACAACATGGCCACATAGGAAAATGCACATATGTGTTTGCAGAAATCCCATTGCTAGAAACTACATCATGGTTCTGAATCTATTGCCAGTCCTCTGACCTTGGCCACCTTGCTGGTCTCCACATCCCTGGGGTGCTTGGTACAAATCTTATCTGTCGAGTTCAAATGGCTGAAGCTTTCAAAACTATACTCAGAAAGTTGAGGCTGCTGGATCTGCTTCAAATTCCGCAATCAGGAGTCTCAATTTTAATCCTGGAAGCAACTGATTACAAAGAAGCCTAACGAGATCTGAGTTTTAGTGGCCTCCATTAATTACCTAAATGCAGGATGAGACTTCACTTGGACAAGGGCTGGCACCAAATCCTGCTTCAGCCTTTTATTTTAGAGTTGGCTCATAAATCAGAGGATAAGGCCAAAAAGAATTTTAAAATTGGACAGAATCATGATCCCATCCAAGAGCCATTTTTATGTAATCCCATCCCTGCTTGGTAATTACTAGGCTATGACAATTAATTACTTGCTTTGGATTGAACCCATTCAGTGCTAGATGGATCGTATTTTAGTCTGGTAAGATAAATTGTACTTCATTTTACCTGTGCAGAGGTATCAGCAGATGGAGAATGATAAGCTGAACAAAAATGGTTTATTAAAAATAGTCCAAGGACAATTAGTACCTAAACAGCCTGCAGATTCTTTTTTAAAAGGGGTTTTTTATTGACTCAGAGAGCTGGAGTTCCTAAAATCTTTACAAAAGAACAGCTTCACTCAGCTTCTATATTGAGAACATAGAAATAGTAGTTAGTGCAGGCAAGTCCAGTTTTCAGAAAACTTGAAATGTGGAAACCTACATTTGCAAATCTTATAAATAAGGGGATAGTTACTCATTACAAAACCGAGCTGGCTTCCTACCCAGACCCTGCTCCCTGTAAACACATTCACTAGGCCACTTTCCTGCTGAATCTTGGAATAATGCATTTGGGGGGATTTCAAGAGCCCTCTTGTGTCTACAAACCATATCCTGTAACCACCCTCATGCATCAATCTAGTAATAATAACAACAACATTTATTAAGCCCTTAGTAGTTACCAAATAATACTTTCAATAATTTCAGGCTTTACTTCATTACATCCTCACAATAACTCAATAACTCTATGAAGTAGGCACTATTACCATCTACATTTCATCCAGGAGAAACTGAGGCTCAAAATAGCTAGTTAACCTTCCCAGGATCACTGCTTCAGTTATCTATTGCTATGTAGCAAACTACCCCAAACATAGTAGATTAAAACAATAACCATGTGTTTGGCTCATAATTCTGTGGATCAGCAATTTTGGCTGGGCTCAGCTGGGTGGTTGTACTCTTGCACGAGCTCTCTGTAGCATGCAGTCAGATGCACATCAGATGTGCTCATCTTGACTGGGCTCTTTCAGAAAAAGTCCAGAGCCTTAGGTGGAACAGCTTGGCTGACTTATCTCTGTTCCTGTAGGCTACTGCGAGCATGCTCACATGGCAGCTAGACAGGATTCCAAGAGAGGAAGCTGAGGTATGCAAAGAAACAATTTTTTGTTTCTCTGTTCAGTGCCTCAGTTTCCTTTTATATATATATATATATATATATATATATATATATATATATATATATAGAGAGAGAGAGAGAGAGAGAGAGAGAGAGAGAGAGAATGAATATAGAGAGGCTATTTGGGAGTTTTTTTGGCCATCCATCTACCTGGTTATATAGTTGGTCAACTGCAGAGCCAACATTCAGGGGATCCTCTGACTGCACAGCCAGCACCCTGACCACTTTGCCATACTGCCTTCATAATGATGGTTTATCTTCTTTCTGTAACTGGGCCTTGTTTTTCCTATTTGAATAAACTCTCTACTTTAGTTAACCTGCTGCTATTCCAATTTTTCCAAGTCTTTAGATCTGCCTGCTTTTCACCTTTGCTCCAATGCCCTTCTGCATTGGAATACTGCTGGCCTCTGCTAAAAGACCTATCCAAAGATAGCAGTCATCCTGCCAAGAGCTATGCTCTGTGATTGGCCCAGACATCCTACTTTGCCATGTGTCACCAAATTCCTTGCATATACTGCTCCATCACCTCCCGGCACCTCCACAATTTGGCCTAGCACTTCAGTGCCCTTGTTTACTTATCCATAAATTCGACCCTGTCTACCACTGAGCAGCTTCTATAGTCTTTCACTTTGAAAAGTAATCCATCGCAATAATCTTCTAAATGACTAGTGCCACCCCTTGTTTAAAACAGGATTGTATTTCCTGAAACTCAATATGCAAAGTTTCTGAAACATAGCTATTGCAATAAGTAAGACCCACTGTTAACTATGAATTCAACTCGAAATTTTTCTCTCCTCTTTGGAGTCAGGCATTGTCGCAAGCCATAGCTCCCCATCCCTGACCTTACCCTAGTTACTTCTTTTATACCTTTTATACCACACCAGGACTGCCTCTACATTCTTCCCTGATCCCTGCTGTGGCTAAGAATCACATGGCTGTAACCACTGGACAGGGGACCTCATTATCCTCAAGACAGTGTATGAAAACCAGGTATCTATCTGTAGTTGGTGTATTTGGTTTTTTGCAAACACTCTTAGTTTTGAAAACTTTAAAAAGTAAAATGTTAGACATATTGAGACAGAGCAGAGCCATCATAGGTCAACCACTTCACTGAGTATTGTCACCTTTGAAAAATTGTTTCTCTGTTCAGCGCCTCAGTTTCCCTATCTGCACAAGGAGATTATTAGATTAGATGATTACTCAAGTCTCACCCAGTTCTAACATTTCTTTCTTTTTCTTTTTCTTTCCCTCCCTCCCTCCCTCCGTCCCTCCCTTCCTTCTTCTCTCTCTCTTTTTTTTTTTCTCCAGGGTCTTACTCTGTCACCCAGGCAACTCCAGTATACACCACTGGAGTGCGGCAGTGTGAACTCACTGCAGCCTCTGCCTCCCCAGTCCAAGCCATCCTCCCACCTCACCTTAACCAGTAACTGGGACTACAGGCATGCACCACCACACCCAGCTAATTTTGGTTTGTTTGTTTGTTTGGTAGAGACAGAGTTTCACCAAGCTGTCCAGGCTGGTCTTGAACTCCTGGGCTCAAGTGATCCACCTGCTTCAGCCTCCCAAAGTACTGAGATTACAGGAGTGAGCCACCGTGCCCAGCAGTTTTAACATTTTCTGATTCGAAGTATTTTTTCAGTACCCACTATATACATGGACAGATCACAGTCAGCAGCAGAGGAGCTACTTGAGTACAACACAAGATATCAGGTCACCCTAGCAGGATCAGTAGAATGTTCATAAAGACATTAGCCTGCAGCATGTCTGAGGCCATACTATGCACCCCCTCCTTGCTCATATCCTAATTAATCATCCATATCCTGTGATAATGCCCCAGCAACATCTGCAGTGTTGCAGGTAATGTTTCTGAATACTTCCCATTGCAAATTCCAGTTGCAAATAACAGAATCCCCTGTCTCAGCATTTTTAAGCCAGGGTATGTCTACCACTCTTTCCAAGACATAATAGTTTTCAGGGACTCAATTGCTATATTCTCATTTTCCATATGTACTTTCATAAAACTGCTCTACTTGAAGTTGGGGTGTTTTGTTGGTTTTCTACTTCTACCTTCTCAATCAAAACTAACTTAATTACTTTTCAAAAAAAAAACATAGCAATTTATTAATTTTATTTGAGCATAAAATACATAACATTAATTAATTAGTTAAATGTTATCCACCAAGCCTATGGTGCATTGACTTAGGATTTAGAAATTTCCAAGGTATCAATCAAAGGTACACTTTCCAATATTTGTGTCAAGGAGTCTCCTTGATCCAAGGCATATCAAGACTGATACTTCTTATTAAGAAATGACTATGGCATTAGAAACAGGCTTTTGGCCTGTGTTGAGGTGCCCTCCTATATGGTAGACTGGGGAGAAATGTTACAATGACCTCACCACTTGTAACTCTTGACTCTTGGTAAATAATGTATCAATCCTTATGGTAAGTGCACATATTATAGAGTAGAGAGACTACTTTGTTTTAGGGTCTCACTCTGTTGCCCAGTCTGGAGTGCAGTGGTGTGATCACAGCACACTGCAGCCTTGACCTCCCAGGCTCATATGATCCTCCCACTTCAGCCTCTTGAGTAAGTGGACTACAGGCATGTTCCACCACACCAGCTAATTTTTTATTTGTTGTAGAGATTGGATCTCACTGTGTTGCCCAGGCTGGTCTTGAACTCCTGGGCTCAAGGGATCCTCCCACCTCCATTTACTGAGTAACCAGGACCACAGGTGTGTTATAATGGCCACACCACTTGTATTTCTTGATTCTTGGTAAAGGATGTATTCATTTTTATGGAAAGCAACATAACGATAAAACAAAAAGCCTATGCATAAGAGTTGTAGAAGCTGGAGGAATCTGATTTCACCCATGTGGCAGGCTATCAGCAAGGATGCATGCTTCATCCTATCTGTCCTTCTATATTGGACATAGAATTCAGAAGTTAAATGGCTGTCATAGGAATGCATAATAACATGCTTATTTGGATTGAAAAATGGAGTCAGAGTATTTCTGACAGAAATTAAGTCTGACTTGACTCATTAATTTGACGGTGAACACTGGCTTTGTAATTAGGATATATGGCAGGCATTTTTCATAAATTGAATGAGCTTAATCTGCAGCTCTAAAATTTAAAATAAAAATGTTATTTAAATTACATCATAAAAGTATTTTACCACAAAAAATGTATTGGTAAAAGTGTATTGAAATTAAGAATATTTTTATTCCTCCAAACCTTTCTGAATTACGAGGTTAAATACAGTTTCTTTAAGTGAAAGAGAAACAGCTATAATTAATAGTCATTTGTAAGTCTGGAAATGATTGCCTAGCAATTGAGAAAGTGGATGAATCTGATGACTCAGCAACAATTTTCTTTTTTACTCCCCTTTATAGATTAGGAGGTTTTTACTTTTTTGTTTTAAAAAAATGGAAGGAGAACCATTAGAATTTTTCCATAGTCATTAAAATAATTTTAAGAGCCATTTTATTTTGGGAAGGCATTCAAAGATTCGAATGACACTGTTATGACAAAATTCCTTCCATTCCCATCTACTCATTTATGTAAATAAAGCTTTTTAGTGGTTACATATAAAATTGATGTTGAAACTGTCTCATTTTAGTAGAAGTAACATTCATTCATGTGAACATATCTAATTGGAAAAAACTAGCTTCATCCATCTCATTGAGAGAAATGTTTCCAATAGCATCTAACTTTTATGTTTAATAACTACTTAATGTGTAACGTATTTATACTATTTTGATTAATTATATATACTAATAATTGTAATAATAACAATATACAATAAATTCTAGAACTTGAGGATTTTATGATCACAGAAAATGCCAAACAATTAAAATTTCATTTTGTAAACTTTTTTGGCAATGAAGTATATTAGGGCTAACAATAAAGGATATTTGAGCCCCAAAATACATGTATACTATGAGGACGTAGTTTATGGTAGATATGAAATGGAAATACACATTTAAGGAGGAAATATAAACATGATAAAATTTCTAACTGTTGAAGAGGACTTTGTGTACTTTTAAAAGTGAATAAATGAGGGTAATAAATCATCATGGTAGCTAGATTCCATGGGATACATTTATAAAGAATGATGTGCCTATTTTGAAATCTCAATGCAGTATTTACAATATGCTAGAAATTACATCCTTTATATTTTATTTATCCTATTAAAATTTATAATTAATAATGTAGTTGTCCACTTAAAAATGTGCAACTGGGTCCATGTTGTCTTCAAATCCAAGCAGGTCAGATTGCCAAAGCCAGATTCCCATTGCCTTCAAAATCTGTTGTCTGCAGCCATTTCTGGTGCCCAAACCAGAACCAATCCAGGTTTGGGTGCATGAAAGAGATCCGCTTTAGGTAGTGTCACCAGTAAGGGACTTGAAACAGGGGATTTGGTGCTCCCAAAAATTGTTTGAAAGGTCAAGGGAAAAGACTCTAGACTGAGCATCCAGTTGTTCCTGCAGAGTCACTGCAGCAGGCTGCAGCAACTGATGGATCAGAAAACTCTTAACACTGTCACTTACTGAATGAGCATCTAACCTGATGTGACCAGGGAAGCTATTACCACTGCTGCAAGATCTGCTCTAAAATCATGCCACCTCTACCACAATCCCTACCAGCAAAAGAGATTTCCCACACCCTTCCTTTTCTTTCCATGTCACTCGGTTGCACAAATTCATCTAATTGGTGGAGCCTAAACATAGCTGGAACTCTAACTCTAAGGTAGTACAGAAATTATTTTCTGGCTTTTCAGCATTTGTGTAATGGGAGGGGTTGTAAAGGAGGCCGAGCAAGCCACCATACATTCTTCCATAAGTAAGGTCTTTCTTATGCATAAAAGAAAAGGGGACTCCCTATATGTTATTCAGGGGATTCCGGACGGGATCAGGGAATTCCCAAATCTGTCTGCTGCCTGTCACACTGCCTGTCGGCCCATTATTAGAGTACTGTTACTGATGCTTTCCATGAGCCCCTTATTAACATGTAAACATTCCTGTAAGATTGAACAGATAGAGCTGTAATCCACTGTTAACACCTACACAAATGTCAGTTAGCAGTTGACTGAGAGAGAGGTATGTGGTGGGCAGCAGGAAAGAGCCCTAGAAGATGGTAGGATGTCTAAGTAGGAGGCAAAAGACTATCCAAGGCAAATTGCTCACCTACGCAAATGAACTCCAAGACATTTCTGACTGCTTTTCAAACAGAAAGGCCAGTTGTGCTGTGACAAGGATGTGTGTAGGAAAGAGGCAATGTAGCAAGCACAACAAAAGTTTCTCCTGTCTCCCAGCAAGCCCTGGCTCTCAAGCTCTCCCAGCAAACAAATGCAAGGTGGAATTCAGAATACAAATGTCTTCTGATGTATCCTTCTCCAAGGGCAGGAAGACTGTAGAGATTCACATATTGATTGGGAGCATAATAATGCAATAAAAAATTCAAAGACAAGCCAATTTCTCAGTGTTTGCAAGGACTGGCAAGTCTATCAAGGTTATTGATGAAGAAATTAAGCAGAATGCAATGCAGCCTGCTCTAGCCTCAGCTGTCATAAAAAAGTCTAGATCAGAAGCACTTCTCACATTATATCAGCATGCTCCAGTAAAGGTGTGCACTCCTGGTAGTTTTTGCTAGAAGGATACTGATTGCATTCCAAGAGATGCTGTAGTGACAAGGAATCAGGAAATCTAGGTTCTAGTCTAAAATCTGACATTACATTGCTATGTTACCTGAAACAAGTCACTTGACAACCCTGGATTTCCATTTCTTCACTGGTAAGGCAGAAATAGTTATATTCATCTTGCCTACCTCCTAAAGAAAATGGCCTTAACTTGAGGTCCATGGATAAGTTTCAGACATTCTTAGAGGCCCCTGAAATTACAGACAAACTTTTACATTTAGGTGGATATAATAAAGATAATTTCTCACATAATTCTAAATTGGATAATTGTATACAGAGGAAAAGGAGTCCATGGCTTTTTAAAAAAAGTTAACAACTAAGTTAACAAAGAGAATCCATGGAGATAAGTTAATCAGTGAGAACTGCTCTACAAGCTCATAATGAAAATAAGAATATTTCATTCAAGTTTACAAATAATAGCCAAGACCCACTTGCCTTATTAGTACAATGTCTACCATCTCCCTTTTGGGTTTTCTGTCCTATTTGTGTCCCAAATTTGCAGTTTTTACTTGCGATGGTTTTTCAGTTCATATATACAACCACCTCTCAGATCACCAAACGATTTTAAGAATCCAGACTGGATAATCCCACTTCATGAGCTCCTCACAGTTCCAAGGACCCACACGACTGGTCAGGCAAATTTCATTTTAGGCCTTAAAGTCTAGTTTCACTTCCTTTTCTTGGTCATTCCAACTAATCACCCGCAATGCTAAGGGAGGCTACTCTTGTGACACTAGAGAACTCTAAGCTGGTCTTTGGAGGAAACTTACTCTTGATGACCCAATGGTAATTTCTCTTTGCTGTTAGATCTGACATAATTAAAGCTGCCTCTCCATTCTAAATCAGACCTATTATGATTCCTTTATTTGCAGTAAGATGGCAATTGAGGGCATCATGAAAGGGAATTATCCAAGAATCTCATCTTCACTTTACCCTCAGTTAGATGCAATGTTCATGCAGCCTCTACATGCAGCTCATGATTCTTTTGGCCCTAAGTGTGGACGGCTTCACTCGATCACCGAGTTCGCCTTTCTCCTCTCGTGATTATAAATAGGAAATGATAGCAGAATTACTCACAAGCTTTAGCCAAAGCTCCGTTGGGCTTAGACTGTTGTCCCATCAAATTCAACGTATGTCTTGACCCTTTTGTAGAACTATTTCCGGGATAAAACTTTTTGGCTCATGGCAAAATTTGCTCAACATCTAATCCTTGACCAAGTCAATATATGCCTCTATCCAGAATCATTCCCATTAAAATAGATACTTCATTTATTTGGAACACAGGGACAAGTCTCTACCTAAATGAATTTTGGGTATATACCTCTCAACAAGAGACCTAGGAGGGCTCCTAAGCAAAGGCTATGTTCTTAGGTATATTGAAACTTATACAGCAGCGTAAACATGCTGATGTCAGTGAACTTGGCTATCTTCTAAAGAGCCAAAACCACAATTAGCCAATAACAGTAGAGAAAATAAATACATGTCAACTTCCAGGAAGTTTAGGACTCATGTGAAGGTGCTTCCAATGACCCCTCTTTTAATCCCTGTCTAGGCATCTATCTTTCTGGTTTGGGGCCTGCTTTAGTGATTTTAAGGTGAGTTCATGTCACATCTCTTATCAGTGATTTTACATATTTATACACACACATATTATATATACATGTAAAATATATAAAGACTTTATGTGTGTATATGTTTGTGTGTGTCTCCTTGAAAATAAACATGCATCTACCCATAGACTATTTATAAAATGGCTCTATATTAGACCAATTGATTCAAATAAAGCTCAATTAGAGCTGTAATCAAATACTATTCTCTGATACTAATGAAATACATCTAAAATGTGTAACAATAAAATAATTTTTGTAATTTAAATAATTCTTAACTAAAAAAGAAAATTTCAGAACTGGCAAGTGTCTAGAATACAAAGACATATGATAACATATGAGACATAGCTAAAGCAGTGTTCAGAGGAAAGTTTTAGCCTTCAATATATTAATAATTGAAATCAAATGAAAGTAAATGAATTAAGGGCCCAAGTCACGAGTATTGAAAAATATCAAAATAAACCTAAAGATTACATATTGAAAGAAAAAATTAATATAAAATGGAAACATAAATTAACAATAGAAAAACAACAAATAATAAAATTAATAAATTATTTTATTAACTAATTGTTTGAAAAAATACTAAATTAAATAAACTGTCAGCTATCTTAGTCCAAAAAAGTGGAGGTAGGCACAAATATGGAAACCAAACACAGTGTGAAACTGTCACTGCAAAGAGGCTGCTCAATGCACCATATTTCCTAGCAGTACCATCTTTGTATCTAGGGGTAATTACATGACTAATTCTAGCCAATGACAAATGAACTGATGCAATGTGTGTGTGCAAGAGGATTTGCACCAACAATTCACAAAAAGGAAGTGTGAATGATTTTAAAACAATTGAAACAATGCCTAACCTCACTTAAAATAAGATAAAGGTTAATTAAAACTACCACAACAAAATGTGCTACTTTTTGCCAACCACATTGTCAGATATCAAAACATTTGACAATTGTAAGAAAAATTACTAGTAATTATACAACATGCGCTATGTGCCTGGCACTGTTGCAAATAATGCATCTTAACTTTAGTCCTCACAGTAACTCCATGAGGTGAATCTCATGATTATCCCCATTTTACAGATGAAGGAACTGAAGCACAGATAATTTAGTATGCCTTTGGGCTCATATCACGTTAGCAAGTGTGTGGAAAATAGTCATTTTTATGCATAGTAGTGGAAATGCTCATTGCAAAAGGCAATTTGGCTATAACTACTGAAATTACAAATGTGTACACTTTTGACCCAGCAATTCCATTATAGGGACCATATCTTATAGATCTAGTTACTGACTGAGAAATGATCAGTGTATAAGACATTAACTGCAATGTGGTTTTTAGAAGAAAAGCCTTCAAATAAGAAGGTTGAGAAAAGTTGGGATGGCTGCTCAGGGCTGCAACTGGTTTAAAGCTGTCTCTGTTCTATGGCTAGAGGACACAGAGGAGAGAACAAAGCAACACCTGCATTGCAGTACCTCCTCCTAACATCATACTTCATAATGAGAAACCACATGCTTTCTCCTTAAGATGGGAAACAAGGAAAACTAACATGTGGTGTTAAAGTTGGCGAAATCAACAAGAAGTCACATAAAGTCAAGGGGACATAGGAGCCAACTGAAGAGCTCTCATTGGCTGGAATATTTTTAGTTTCTTTCTTTTTTTTTTTTTTTTTGAAAGAAAGGAAAAGAGAGGAAAGAAAGTGAGAGTGAAAGAAAGAAAAAAAAGAATGTACGAGAGAAAGAAAGAGGAAGAAAAAGAGGGAGAGAGAACAGGATTCTTGTTCTACTGCCCA